>CAVMGG010000071.1:0-41999 GCA_963680895.1 Fragum sueziense
ACAGGCCCATAGAAAGCAATTTCATATTGGGGGGGGGGGGGGGGGGGGGGGGGGGGGGGCTATAGACTCTATCCTAAATATTGGGGGTGGGGGGCTAATTGGGATTTCCCCAAAATTTTAAGTGTAAAATTAAGAAAAATTGGCATTTTTGGCCAACTTTGGAAGGGTTTAGTCCCCCTAGCCCCCCTGTTCCTACGGGCCTGCCTGACATAATAGCTTTCTGTATATGGTGTGTCTGAGCCTCCAAAATGATCACATTTTACTAAGATTTGTGGCCTGTATAAGATAATCATTCTGACAAATTTTCAGGTTGATTGGGCAAAAAAATCCCCAAGACTGGACCCCATGACCTAGTTTAGGACCCCAGATGACCAAATTTTGAAATAGTCCGAGATTTTATCAAGATAATTATTCTGACTAGGCTGATTGGGCATAAAATGTGGCCTCTAGAGTGCAAATAAGATTTTTCTTAAATTTGACCTAGTGACCTAGTTTTTGACCCCAGATGACCCAATTTCAAACTTTTTGTACATTTCATCAAGACAATTATTATGAGCTAATTTCAGGTTGATTGGGCAAAAAATGGGCTTCTAGGAGTACAAACCAGGTTTGAACCTGTGACCTAGTTTATGACCCCAGAAGACTCAATTTAAAACTTGTCCAAGATTTCACCAGGACAATCATTCTGAGCAAATTTCAAGTTTATTGGGCAAAGAATGTGGCCTCTAGAGTGCACACAAGGTTTTTCTAAGATGTGACCTCATGACCTATTTTTTGACCCCAGATGACCCAATTTCAAACTTGTACGATATTTCATCAAGACAATCATTCTGAGCAAATTTCAGGTTGATTGGGCAAAAAATGTGGCCTCTAGAGTGCACACAAGGTTTCTCTAAGATTTGACCCCGTGACCTAGTTTTTGACCCCAGATGACCCAATCTCAAAATTGTCCGAGATTCCATCAAGTCAATCATTTTGAGCAAACTTCAGGTTGATTGGGCAAAAAATGTGGCCTCTAGAGTGCACACAAGGTTTTTCTAACATTTGACCCCGTGACCTAGTTTTCGACCCCAGATGACCCAATTTCAAACTTGTCTGAGATTTCATCAAGACAATCATTCTGAGCAAATTTCAGGTTGATTGGGCTAAAAATGTGGCCTCTAGAGTGCACACAAGGTTTTTTCTAAGATTTGACCCAGTGACCTAGTTTTTGACCCCAGATGACCCAATTTCAAACTTGTCCGAGATTTGATCAAGGCAATCATTCTGATCAATTATCAGGTTTATTGGGCAAAAAATGTGGCCTCTAGAGTGCACACAAGGTTTTTCTAAGATTTGACCCAGTGACCTAGTTTTTGACCCCAGATGACCCAATTTCAAACTTGTCCCATATTTTATCAAGACAATTATTCTGAGCAAATTTCAGGTTGATTAAGCAAAAAATGTGGCCTCTAGAGTGCACACAAGGTTTTTCTAACATTTGACCCCGTGACCTAGTTTTTGACCCCAGATGACCCAATTTCAAACTTGTCCGAGCTTTCATCAAGTCAATCATTTTGAGCAAATTTCAGGTTGATTGGGCAAAAAATGTGGCCTCTAGAGTGCACACAAGGTTTTTCTAACATTTGACCCTGTGACCTAGTTTTTGACCCCAGATGACCCAATTTCAAAATTGTCCGAGATATCATCAAGACAATCATTCTGAGCAAATTTCAGGTTGATTGGGCAAAAAATGTGGCCTCTAGAGTGCACACAAGGTTTTCCTAAGATTTGACCTGTGACCTAGTTTTTGACCCCAGATGACCCAATTTCGAACTTGTCCGAGATTTTATCATGACAATCATTCTGATCAATTTTCAGGTTGATTGGGCAAAAAATGTGGCCTCTAGAGTGCACACAAGGTTTTTCTAAGATTTGACCCCGTGACCTAGTTTTTGACCCCAGATGACCCAATTTCGAACCTGTCCGAGATTTTATCAAGACAATCATTCTAAGCAAATTTCAGGTTGATTGGGCAAAAAATGTGGCCTCTAGAGTGCACACAAGGTTTCTCTAAGATTTGACCCCGTGACCTAGTTTTTGACCCCAGATGACCCAATTTCGAACTTGTCCGAGAATTCATCAAGACAATCATTCTGAGCAAATTTCAGGTTGATTGGGCAAAAAATGTGGCCTCTAAACTGCACACAAGCCAAAGGTTGACGCACGACGCACGACGGACGACGGACGACTGACGACGGACGACGGACGACGGACGACGGACACAGCGGTATCACAATACCTCACCATGAGCACTTTCGTGCTCAGGTGAGCTAAAAAGAAGAACAGACTTGATATCAGTATTTTCCCCCTATCTCACCAAGTTCAATTTGGGAAGTATTTGAAAGTCACAACTTTAGGATATTAAATAAGTAAAGAGACTAATGAAAGACCTACCTTGTATATAATAAATTATGCTGCCTTTAATAATGAAAATGCTTATGTAGATGATTTAGGCCCTTGTTCCCTTGTAATGCTTCTTGTGTTATTGTCTTGTACTAAGTTTCAAAACGTTCCTGAAACCATAAAAGATAAACATCCATAAAATGAAAGTCTACATAATACAATATGTCGCTTTTCATCGAAAATGTCATAACTGCAGCTTGTTTTAAAGCTGCAGTTACGAGGTTTTCGATGTAAAGCATCCGATATCTCATTAGAACCTTTGTCCAATACAAGAAAGTTAATTTTCTTATCCATAATAACATTTCAAAAACTTATGTTACTTGAATAAATCTCAAGCAATTATAACAGCTTTTAATTTATTGTAGAGGTTAAATCCAAGAATTCCGGCTACTGCACAAATATACAAAACATCATTTTTAATTCATCTTCAACACCAAATTTGAGAGACTGCACAGACCGACCTTTTGTTAACCATTAACCATGGTAATAATCCATAAGTATGTAAGATTTAATTAGCATAAAGTACAAAGATCCCCATTTACGTAACAGGGCAGGTACCCCAATTGCATCCTAACATGGAAAGTGATTTCGCACAATTAAACATGTACAAAACTGAAAGCTTTTGCGGTTAAATGAAGCAATATAAGGTCAATATTAGCCCTTGTCCTGTTCTAGATCCCAATCTGAAGGCTATGGAAATGGCAATTCCCTGGCTAAGGTAGAATACCTGTAATGTGGCCATTTTGAGATTCATTAAACATCAGCTTATTTCAAGCGGTGTCATTACACTTCCAAACCTATTCCGGTGCGGTCGTAAACATTCGGTGGTGGAAAGTTCCACCACCGAATGTTATTGACATCGCCCTAATAAGTCTGATGTTGCCCTTATAATTCCGACGTCACACGAACCTCATTAGGGGTGGACCACCTTGAATTAAATCAAATTTACCTCCCCCCCCCCCCCCCCCCAACCCCCTTCTGCATCCCCAAGGTAAGGTCAAATAGGGACAGGTCCTTTAGCTTGATTTATCAGCAATTTCTTCTCTTTCCCTCAATGCTTTCCCAAACTAATACCGTTTCTTCAGGGGATTTTTGGGATAATAATAAATACCCTCAGCCTTTTCCCATCCATTTAATAACGATATTTAGCCTGTCATATAGAAACTGTTACACTGCTTGAACTTTTGACAGTTTCAATCAGTATCACCTTGTATTTAATTGATGCACAATCAGTCTTCTGTCTAGGAGGCTAGTCTACCATTTGAAAGCTCTGTGATGTTGAATAAAACTTTGTTATTTTCAAATATTTTGAAATCAAAGGACAGAAAAGCCTAGAGTTATATACCTAGTGTAGTGTGTCAATTAATTGTAATGATAACGAAATTTCAGAGAATTTCCTCAACCCAAAACTGATTCAAAATACATTCTTGGAAAAAGTTGATAAATTCACATTCAATGCTGAAAGTATTGATATTCAGCACTATACTGTAAACTTTTCCCTCAATGTTATGTACATTAGCAATCTGCCATGTTTTGTGTGTGTGTGTGTTTTTTTTTTTTTTTTTTTTTTTTTTTTTTTTTTTTTTGGGGGGGGGGGGGGGGGGGGTGTTGTTGTCCTTCTTGCTTGCAAGACTGCAATATTGTCAAATTAGTACAAGTCTATCCTAAAACATTTACGATCTATAAAAGGGTCAACAAATTACGCTATCAGTGTTTAAATCAAGGAAAGGGGTCAGAGACCTTATCGTGTCAAAGAAAGTGAAATATTGTGTCAAAAGAGGTGAAATGTACTGTAAATAACAACATATTTGGTAGATCTTTCACCTAGATACAAATAAATCCATTTTTGATACATTTTTTCTTCACAGGTGGGCCAATGGCTTTTGTGTTTCATTCTGCTTTGATGTTTTACACCTTTTACACCCCAGTTACACATACGATGAGACTTAAATCGGTCCTTAATCGGTGAATTATTTCTCTCATGTGATCGGTTGTCATCGGTGTCAGAATTTCAGACTTTATGTGTAACAGGGTATCGGCGATAAATGGCTTATTGATCGGTAAAATACAAAGTAGATCGGTTGTCCGTAGGCGACAAATAGCTGGCCAGTAGGAGCTTGGTCGGTGATGATCGCTTATTTGCTTAATTTACCATCGGCTGTCGTCGCTTTTACAACGGTTGTTAATCGGGCAGTCGGTGATTGATCGGTGATTGATCGGTGTTCGACCAGATGCCTATCGCTTTCCATCGGATACAACCGGTGATCCGTATGTGTTCACCGGTCAAAGATCGGTGATGTCGGCGATGAATAGCTGGCAAATCTTTGTTCAGCAGACTGCCGTCGGTTTTGCCATTAAATGATACATAAGCGATGAAAACCGATAAATTTTAGTTCAGTGTATGATATAATGAATGTTGGAAGGGCAATCCATCAGTTTGGTCTATTGCTGCAACAGCAAGCTCTCTTAAACCTCGGACATGGCATTCAATTGGGCCCCCGAGGCGGAAATGGTCGCCTCCACAGGAGACAAAGAAGATGTTGGACGAAGCAATGGCTAACGTCAGAAGGAAGACTTCAGTTTGGGCAATACAGCACTATCCTAGCCGAACTCAGAGAGGGTGACATCAGTGCGTTCCAAAACTATCTGAGGTAGAATCCCCATAATGCGCCATTTTGAAATCTAAGACACCAAAAGGACATGTAATAACAGTTAAAATTTTTATATTCGTTATGTTTGACAGCATGGTAGCTCCTATTCTAACTTTCGGGACTGAAATTTGGGGTACAACCTATATCGAAGCTACAGAAAAGGCGCAATTAGAATTTTGCTGATATTTTATGGGTACTAATTCTACAAGTAATAATACATTGTAGTATGATTCTTGGCGATTGTGGGCGTCTTCCGATGTATGTTATATATTATATTACATGAAATGTATTAAACTTTGGTGCCATTTACTGCGTATGCCGAACAATAGAAATGCTTTAAATTGTTATAAAATGATTAAGTCATTTGATGAAACAAATGGATATACATGGGCAACCAAAGTAAAAAATATTTTGTTTATGTATGGCTTTGGATCGCACAAGATGTAGGGGACGAATATCAGTTTTTACGTATGTTTAAACAACGAGTGACTGACTGCGCGAGACAAGACTGGCACAACGACATTAACAATTCTACACGATGTGACACCTGCAAGTATTTTAAATCTGTTTTAGAGCCTGAAAAATATTTAATGTTTGACATACCGTTTAAGCACAGAAAAGCATTAGCGCGTTTCCGTTGTTCAATCATAAATTAAACATTGAACTGGGAAGAAATTTTGGTTTAAATACACGGCCGCTTATCTACTAAACCACAACATTTTGTTGTGTATGAAAAAAAGTTTAGAGGATATCCGGTTGGCAGTTAGAGGAGCCGACAAATCGGCGGATGAAAGGTGAGTCTCGTCTTTTAATCGAACTGTTCTTGTTTCTAGCTCGAAAATCAAAAATCGGAGAATGTCATACAACCCTTTATTCATTTTCACATATTTGTGAGCCCCATCCAAACCCCGATTCCCAGAGATTGAACGGGAATTCATTTTCTCCCGTTGCAAGGGTAGCCCCAATATTGACATTTCGTCAATCCTGATTAGCGTTTGTCCACTTTCTGAGGATCAATGGCCCAAAACCTGTGTGTATTATAAAATAGTTGTATGTAAATTACATCGTGCAAACAATATTTTAATAACTTACTGTCGATCTTTGAAGAAAATCAGTTCTTCCGGTCAGTTTGTGCGTTGGGGGATAGGTTGTGAGTAAGAGGATAGGTTGTGATTTAGAAGACAGAATGCATTCATCGCATTCAATACCATTTGTCATTGTTTATATGCGAATTAAGAAGCCAAACCGAAATACTCTATGTGATATGTCTATCATCAAAGGGTGAGTGAAATGGCATAACGTATTTTCACGCCCAGTAAATTGATACATCAGTTTAACATTTAAACATTTAAACAATTTAACATTGTCTGCTTGTCTGCCCATCGGCATGTGATAATTTAAAATGAAAATTTAAGTTAAGAGGGTGTTTGTGCGTTCTCTTTTTAAAATTTCATACACCTGATATTCTTGTCTGCTACATCTTTTGCTTCGGAAAAGTCAAATATTTAGCCAATTTGGTAATGGGTGTTTTCAAAAGTATTTTCAAAATGATACAATTTCGGACTGCTTTATTTATAAAGAGTTACAGATGTGAGAAGTATATGTTTGAGGGCGTAAATATTGAGGGAAGGGCTGATAATCAACAATTTCTTCTTTCTCTCGATGTTTTCCGAAACTATTTTACAAGGGGGTTATAAAATAAATATCTTTTATGGGATAGGATTTTTGAAGAAATCTTTATGAAGGAAATCGACTTTCTCTTGTTCCGTTGCTTTCACATAATGTGTAAATGGGATTCTTTAACCCTTTCTCATTCAAGGCATGGTATAACGTACTTATTAGAAAGCGATTGTAAAGTATTGACGCAAAAGAAGAGATTACTGTTAATCAGCAACTCGTAGGCCTATATGATTGATGACTTAATATTAAACATATTGAATCAATAAACAAAAAGATCTATGGATAAACAAGATTTACAGACCTGTATTTTTGACACGTCTTTATTGTCTCCGGTTTTTCCACTTCTTACGCATTATATTTTAAAGAGGCTAGATTCTACTTTAGAGCACACAAAAATGATTGGAATATTGCACAGTATTTACTTTGAATAGTTTAAAAGTTCACATGAAGACGCACAGTAAGAACATTACATTCATTTAGATGAGATAATGTAATATGATACATATAACTGGTGTGTAAAAAGGGTTTTTCTATATCGTATCACAATGAACTCGTACTCTGTCAAATAAAAATGACACAGTGATTCTTAAGCGAAATAAGGGTTTAATCTTTGGACAAGACTAGTCTAGTAATGAGAGTATTTCGGTTCGCATATAAACAATGACAAATGGTATTGAATGCGATGAATGCATTCTGTCTTCTAAATCACAACCTATCCTCTTACTCACAACCTATCCTCCAACGCACAAACTGACCGGAAGAACTGATTTTCTTCAAAGATCGACAGTAAGTTATTAAAATATTGTTTGCACGATGTAATTTACATACAACTATTTTATAATACACACAGGTTTTGGGCCATTGATCCTCAGAATGTGGACAAAGGCTCATCAGGATTGACGAAATGTCAATATTGGGGCTACCCTTGCAACGGGAGAAAATGAATTCCCGTTCAATCTCTGGGAATCGGGGTTTGGATGGGGCTCACAAATATGTGAAAATGAATAAAGGGTTGTATGACATTCTCCGATTTTTGAATTCGAGCTAGAAACAAGAACAGTTCGATTAAAAGACGAGACTCACCTTTCACCCGCCGATTTGTCGGCTCCTCTAACTGCCAACCGGATATCCTCTAAACTTTTTTTCATACACAACAAAATGTTGTGCTTTAGTAGATAAGCGGCCGTGAAATAGAGAGGATTGAATTAGCATGCATTGTTCTGTATCAAGCGACATTGTTAAAACAGAAGATGAATATCATGCATTCTTTGAGTGTGAACAATTTAAAGACACGAGGCTTAATTAGTTATATATAGTTGGTATAATGGTCGTAGGAATCGAGCAGCTTTCAACAGCTTATTGGGAAGTAGGCTACTAATCCTACAACTGTTAAAATTACAGCAATTTATATAATGAAACTGATAGAGAAGATTGATTGTCGTTAAGGGACAGTTGATTATAATGTATCTGTTTGTTGTACTGTTGTACAAAATGTTGTATTTTGGGCCGGTGGCCTTTTTCTACAATAAAATGTAAATTGTATTCATAAAGAATGGATACTCGGCTGGAAAATACCTCATCTTTTCCCATCGCTAATAGATATTTATTAATCGGTTGCTTATCACTGACCGATCGGTGATATCGGTTATAAATAGCTTGTCAATCGCTTATTCGTTTGAAATTTTCACCGATCGAGAATTTTAAACAGTTTAAAAATCTCGATCGGTTAGTTTTCACCGACGAAACTCATCTTTTCCAAATAGTTTGTGGTGAGTGACAAATCGTCTGCCAATCGGAGACGTCGGTTGTATATCGGTTTTGGTCGGTTCCGTCCTTACCTGGATAAAACAAACAACCGATCTATCACCGATTGTCATGTGTAACTGCCCCATTATATTCACAATTTGAACTATCAGCAGATATATTTATTGTTGCTTTTCAACGAAAACCTCATAACTGCAGCTTAGGTTTACAGACCCTGAAAAAATCACCACTTTCTAGCCGTATGAAATGCATCAAATAACACATACTTGTAACTACACTTCACATAGGTTGATTCACCGTGCCGGATTTCAAGATGATGCTTCAAGAAGAAAATACTTTACAAATATCATTTCACTCTATATTCATATGCAAGGGAGGTAATTTTGAATATTTTTATCAAATATTTCCATAAGTATGCATTAATTCAAAATTCTAAACCGTGCAAACTACTTATGTTTGTATTTGGAATGGAAATATAACACAGTTTTGGAATCATTTTCACTTTTCAAATTTTGCCTCTCGTTCTGTTGCTTTTGAGGGGTTGGATGCCTTAAAACAAGCTGCAGTTATGAAGCTTTTGTTGAAAAGTGAGGATATGATTTGTGAGAGCAGGTAGTTGACAAGCACCAACAAAAAGACCTGGATAATTATAACAGATATGCTCTAGAGGCTGCATGATTACATTTCTGTAAGACATAATTATGATGACATAATGCCTACTTCATCAACAAAACATGTAACCCATACAATTGTAAAACCAGACTTTTTTGTCACCTTATTATCTGGAAAAAAAATCTAACCCTTTCTAAACCAAGTTCTGGTTTTGAGATCATTAAAGAAAAAGCTACGGAAAAATGAGGCAAAAGAAGAAAATGCTGATATTCAGCATTTTCTCCTTTTGCCTCAATATTTTTTGTTCTTTATCATACACAAATCATATCTTATCAACATCAATTTTGTCATCTGTAACAGCTCTCAATTAGGACTATCCTAAAATTTTGCTGTTAAGGAAAGGGTTAATGAGCAGAACATTTAATCCATTTGATTGCAAAAACAAGCTTTTTTACTTCAGCTCTATCTTGGATTTACCATGATCACTGGTGGTGAAATCTGCCAAAGCGAGGGACGTTTTTTCACTACACCAAGGTACAGACGGAATACTATGATCGCGAAAAAACGTCCCACGCTTTGGCCGAGTTCACCACCAGTGATGATAGTTCCAAGAGTTCAGAAAAAGTTCTACTATTTAGAAGACAGGTTGTGTTCTCAATCAACAATAAGTTTTTTTCTGTACTATCACAAAAATCTGCCTATTTTCTTGTAGAATGAAATTTCTCCAAACAATTTGTATAAGATAAAGCATGAAAAATATTGAGTCAACAGAAGAAAATGCTGGTTACCATCATTTTCTTCTTTTGGCTCAATATTTTCCATGCTTTGTCTATTAGGGACATCAACAGAGTGTGTTGCTTAACCCTTTCCCAAACAAGTCCTGGTTTTGATGCCCCATATAGAAATGCTTGGGAAAACATTGAAACAAAAGAAGAAACTGCTGATAATCAGCAGTTTCTCCTTTTGTCTCAATGTTTTCTGTACACAAATCCTATCTTTGATAACATCCGTTTTGTCATTTGTGGCAGTTTTTGAAGTGGATCACCCTAGAATTTTAGTCGTTTGCGAAAGGATTAAGACAGGCTTTATATTTAGAAGATAGGTTGAATACTCAATCAACAGTGAGTTTTTACATACTATTACAAAAATCTACCTATTTTCTTGAGGAATGAGTTTTTTTACGAACCCAATTCTCAGAAACTTCCCACATCAGCATTCCAGGTTATGTTTTTTAACCTGTAAAGCCTGACAAGTTCACCCATTCACAAATAACAAATAACCGTTTTGTCTGAAAAACATACAGTTTTTGTAACAGAATGATTAGTTTTTCCTACAGAGCTATTTATCTGGATGTCAAAAGCAATGCACCATGGCATAAGGTGTTCTACCTAACAAGCAAATAATACTTGTACAGTCAGCAAATTGAGAAAATTGCTGTTGTGTTCCTCTTGTTTTTAACATCACACCGCCAAAGCCTTAGCTTAAACTATCAAAAGTTCTTATAATTCTATTTGAACCTACAACAGTTTTAATCAATATATACAGTGTTGGTATGAAACCTTGTATATTACTCACGAGAAATGATCTGGCAGAGCAGCCAATGCTAATCGAATGAGATGCTCTGCCAGGTCATTTCTGGTGAGGTATAACTACGGCTTGAATCAAGCCGTCCCAAGTTACAGGAGTGTATAACAAGAGCTGTCCGAAGACAGCGCGCTCGACTTTTTAAGTTGCTTAGTATAAAGGGGGCATTATAACTCCAAATATAGTGGAGCCAGGGTCATGGGCCCTAGTAGTAAGGTAGAGGGTGTGATGGTGAATAAGTATTCCAAGTTTGAGTTGAATCCCTTTGATAGTATGGAAGTTATTGATGTTTGAAAAAACTTTAACCTTGGTTGCAACGCCGACGCCGACGCCCGGGTGACAGTAAAAGCTCTCATTTTCTTCGAAAAGTCGAGCTAAAAACGCCTACTAACTACTATTGTTTGTCCAAAATTACGGTACATCATAGTTGACAGGATAAAATCATTCCCTATTATGCAGAATGATAAGGGTTATTTTATTTCCCAGTACTTACATTGGGACATCCCATAGATGTCCAACAACAGATAACAAGCAATATAGATTTCTGTGAATGTATCTAACCCTCTCCCAATCAACAAATTTTAGGGCGGCCAAAATTGAATGCTGCTACAGACAACAAAGCAGAATGTTGATAAAGGTAGAAATTGTGTACAAAATGGTTCAGAAAACATTGAGGCAAAAGGAGAAAATGCTGATTATCAGCATTTTCTTCTTTTGCCACAATGTTTTCCAAAGCCTTTCCTAATAGGGACATCAAAACAAGGCCCTGGTTTCTCGAAAAAACTTAAGGTTTACGAACTGAGAATGAAATGCAGAGCCAGAGGCGAAATTTGAAAAGTGCCAGTAATTCCTAAACTGTGTTACATTTCCATTCCAAATACAAACATAAGCATTTTGTATGGTTTAGAATTTTGAATTAATGCATACAAGTTTATGGAAATATTTGACAAAAATGTTCAAAATTACCTCCCTTGCATATGAAAATAGAGTAAAATGATATTTGTAAATCATTTTCTTCTTGAAGCATAATCTTGAAATCCGGCCTGGTGAATCAACTTATGTGAAGTGTATTTACAAGTGTGTGTAATTTGATGTATTTCGTATGGCTAGAAAGTGGTGTTTTCATTCTCAGTTCGTAAACCTTAAGTATGTTCTCTGACTCAAATCTGAGCACTGTACTCAAATAACACAACTTACAAGTGAACTTCTATCAAATAATCTTCAACTTTAGAGAGTATTCCATTGAAGTTGAGCATGTACTCATGAGTATGTACTTACCAGGTAAGTTTTTTAGAGATTCCGGGGCCAGGTCTTGGTTGGGAAAGGGTTAAGGCCATCTAGGCTAGCCTCCGGCCTGTCAACCCATAAATAATGGACGGAAATCATCATGGAAATGATGGGGGCTCCATTCCCTGTTTGATTGACAGGTTGTTAATTGGATCTGCTAATTGGTGATTAAAACTATCCAGAAATGGGGACACCTACTCATGACATTGTCACCAGATGACTAAGTGTCATGAGAAACAGTTTACACAATCATTCTCAAGGGCGGATCCAGGATTTTTTTCCAGGGGGGGTCCAAGCCCAAAATTTTTTTCCAGGGGGGGTCCAAGCCCAAATTATGGCTAAAATGTAGTAAATATGTAACGTTACACTAAATTTATATAGTCAAAATTCAATTTTCGGCCAATGCCAGCGGGGTCCAGACCCCCCCCCCCCCGACCCCCCTCTAGATCCACCCATGGTTCTGCAACAATTGGGACATAAGTTAAAAGAACTTAGATTAATCCACATGGATTCCACTTCTCGGAAATTGAACAAGTGGTATTTGTGCCAGTGTAGGCCCGTGAAAATTCCAAGAACTAGCTCTGCTACTGGGATTTTAACTCGGAAACTCTTGGTCACAAAGCTGAAGCTCTACCTCTTGATAGAACTCCACAAAATATTTGATACATTATAGTTTTGTCTGTCCCAAGTCATTCCCCATGGTGACAAAGTTATGAAAACAATTTTACTTCAGCTGACTAAAGTTGCATACAATGACATGGCTTTAGAAGGATCATTAAGCTCATTTATTGAAATGGTAGAAAATTATTAGATGGCATACAGAGGGATTGGCAGAGCTACGGATAGAATCAGATCATCAGACATTCTGATTTATTCATCCAATTCAAAACCCAGTGTTAGTGGTACTCATGAGTACCTAGGACATAGGGTTTGGTGGATTTTTCATGATTTTTTTGTAATGTTATTGCCCAGTAACAGTCACAATCTAACTTTATTTTGTTGCTTTTCAACAAAAACCTCGTATCTACAGCTTGTTTAAAGCTGTAGATATGAGGTTTTTGTTGAAAAGCAGCTACTGTAGCTCTTGATTGGGGATATAGTTTCTATCTGAAATCAATTAAGGCCATGTTTTCCCGTTGATTAGATTCGATGTTGGATATTGAACGGGGAGCTGTGGGACTTTTGTGTTAGTTGTGAAGAATGTACGCTACTGGACATCGATCAACTAAATACTTATCCTAATTGAATCAGCGTCAACCATGCATGCAACGTCCCTTTAAAATTGGATGGTCTGTATAGTTGATTGTAATTTACAATTGTAAATATATATTTAACAAGGCCAGTTTTTTTCATTTATCAGATTACAGACTGTTGTCAAAGGAAAAAGAAAACTCAGTTCCAAAACTATAGACTGAGTATTTTCAATTCCAAACCATCTGACCAAGGCCATAGCGCAGTTAGTAGCGCATCTGCCTCTCATGCACTCAAGAAGTCTCGGGTCCAATCCCAAGCAGCGGCAAATATCTGTTCTGACTAAAATGTCACACATCAATGGTTTGATATAGTTAACCTATGTGGGCGAGCAGCTGGAGGCTCGGTTAGGGTGTCGTGTAGTGGTATAGTGCCACCATCAACATTGAGACTCAAATGTACTTTTAACTATCGACTGTCCTACCTGAGAGGGGTGTTGTAATAACATATAACGGTAAAAGCGTTTTTGAAACCACGACGTTTACATACCTGGTTTACCTATTCAGTTAGACCCATCTGTCCATGTTTTGTAGTTTATTTATACTCACTGCACTGGTAAGAGAAACAACAGGAATCCATGGTTAGGTGCTCCAGCCACGCAATATGACCATAGCAGTTGGAAATGGCATAAAACCCCAATAAACATGCATACCTAACGGCTAACCATCTGCCAAGGATCATCTTAGTCTCAGAAACCACGATGTAAAAACCAGCTCATACAATCAGTGCACTTGTAATGGTTGACTTGATATACTGATGATGTTTCTATGTTGCCTAGGATCCTTGAATGGACAGGTCAACCGCAATTGTTCATACTTTGAATTTCTGACTGCATTACTTCAGTTAACAAAATGTCCTTTAGGATAAAAGCATTGTATCCCAACACATCTGCAGAATATTAGCCAAGTCGTTGACTGCTTGGACCACAATGTGAAAACCATCCCATACAATCATAATCCCAGTCTTCTCTGATGTAAATACGCTCTTTGATATTTTGATTTTTCGCTATTTACATCAGAGAGCGTTGCTCTTTGAAAACAGCGGAAAGTTCGGTAATGTTACAAGTAGTGAAGCTTTGTTTTTGTGTATCATATCGAATCATTCGGTAAAACACTGTAGGGTATAGATCAATAAATAATTTTTTGTCATACCTGACCAAAAATTTCATTTCAAATCGGCCTGCTGGAAGAGTATAATCTTTGGTTTTGAATGGAAGGTCAAGGTAAACAAAGGCTGCTCAGGTGAGGGTTGTTGAAAAACATTGCCTATAAACCTTTTAGAAATACTTTTTGGCCGTAAATTTTTCAACATGTATGACAATAAATGGTTCATTGATCGAAATCATTAGGGGTTTTAACGATAGCGTTTAAGATCGGACGGTGAACGATGCGCAACAATTTGTTGCGAACTTCTTGATTTTTTCAAAGAGCAACGCTCTCTGATGTACATAGCGAAAAATCAAACTATCAAAGAGCGTATTTGCATCAGAGAAGACTCGGATTAATACAATCAGTGCACTTGTAATGGTTGACTTGCTATACTGATGATATTTTTCTGTGTTGTCTAGGATCTTCAAATGGACAGGTCAACCGCAATTGTTCATGCTTTGAATTTCTGACTGCATTATACTTCAGTTAACAAAATGTCCTTTAGGATAAAAGCATTGTATCCCAACACATCTGCAGAATATTATCCAAGTCTTTGACTGCTTGGACCACAAAGTGAAAACCATCCCATACAATCAGTGCACTTGTAATGGTTCACTTGCTTTACTGATGATGTTTCTGTGTTGTCTAGGATCTTCAAATGGACAGGTCAACCACAATTGTTCATACTATGAATTTCTGACTGCATTACTTCAGTTAACCCTTTCCCAAACAAGACCTGGTTTTGACGTCCCTAATTGAATAGGCATGGGAAAACATTGAGACAAAAGAAGAAACTGCTGATAACCAGCAGTTTCTCCTTTTGTCTCAATATTTTCTGTGCTATAATGTATGCAGATTTTATCTTTTTCAACATAAAATTTGTTGTCTGCAACTGCTTTCAATTTGGACCAACCCAAAATTTTGTCGTTTGGGAAAGGGTTAACAAAATGTCCTTTAGGATAAAAGCATTGTACTCCAACACATCTTCAGAATATTATCCAAGTCTTTGACTGCTTGGACCACAATGTGAAAGCCATCCCATACAATCAGCACACTCCCAATGGTTCATTTGCTTTACTGATGATGTTTCTGTGTTGTTTAGGGTCAACAAATAGACGACCTGCTGACAGCTCAACAACAACTTTTTATGCTTTGAATTTTGTAGCTGCATTTTGTAAGTAATTCACCAGGCATTGTCATTTAACCCTTTCCTGAAGAACAGAACTTAAGTGTGATCAAGTTTGAAATTGAAAGATGTTAAAAGAAGACAAAATGGTTTTTCTTTTTATTTTTTATCACTAATGAAGCTCAAACTGACAATGATGAAAGTTTCAATTTTACAGTTTCATTCAGATATTGTCTTTTCCTCCATGTATGTATTGTGAAATCATGCACATGATTAATGGATTAATGATGATAGATAACCAATAATTGTAAGTTCCCATTTTTCAATTTTGTGCAGACATAGCTCGGATGTATTTGTTGTTAAACAAAACACACTAATAAATGCAATTTAAGGACAAATTATGACCAATTAGGGAATTTTCATGGAAGAATTCCATTAGCAGAAGTATAAATATCTCACCATTTAACTACATCAGTTCACATGGACTGCCAAAAACAATTATTGTCAATGCATATGAAATTGACTCATGCAAAAATATTGTAAATTGTAAATGAAAGCCGCCGAGCCCGGATAGCTCAGTCGGTTACGTCGGAGTCTGTCAATCCAGGGGTCTCGAGTTCGAACAACGGCTCGGCCAGTATCCATTCTGACATTTGACATAAGTCATTTGTCTCTCCCCACTGGGTGTGAATCATCTATGTAAGAGAGCAGCTGGAGGCTCGGTTTGGATATTGTGGTTGTACTGGTGCGAGAAATACCAGGAACCCACGGTTAGGTGCTCCAGCCGCTGCGATATGACCCTGGTAGTTGAAAAACGGCGTAAAACCCCAATAAACTAAACTAAACTAAATGAAAGCCATATGCACTTAAGAGTAATTCTGTAATAATTCATTAACCCTTTACCAGGCCAGAAAATGTTGATAGAATGTGCTCAGGACAAAACAGATGTTGATATATTATATAACATTTGTGTACCATAAGAAAACATTGAGGCAAAAGAGGAAAATGATGGCTACCAGCATTTTCTTCTTTAGCTTCAATGTTTTTCCAAGCATTTCCTAATAGAGACTTAGGGTCTTGTTTGTGAAAGGATTAATGTACCTAATGCACCAATTGGCAATGCATCAATTGATTTAGTGGTGTTTTATGTCCTAGAAATGGACAGCATGCTGTCAAAGCAAGAACAAATATTTCCCTAATCCATGATTGATGACTTTTAGTCTGCTATCCTAATCAGTCCAGTGCACTTTGTGAGCATCAAGTGAAAATGATAAACCAGGGTTTTGGCACAAAAGTACTGCAGGAGCACTAAATGCGCCTACATGCTTATGAATGTAGGACGTTTTGGCCACGGACGTTATGGCCAGGACGTTTTGGCCACGGACGTTTTGGCCACAATATATTTCAAGGTAGGACCTTTTGGCCAAATACAAATTAAGTAAACAAGAACATCAAAATTAAAGAAAAATAAATAAATTTATCATTTTTATCATCAAAATGTCTAAAAGTACAAATATGACAACTAAGAAATAATTTTTATTGGTTCAAATCCTTTTTTCCTTAATTTTTGTTTTGGCCAAAAGGTCCTACCTTGTAAAATATTGTGGCCAAAACGTCCGTGGCCAAAACATCTGGCCAAAACATCCTGGCCATAATCTAAACACAGTGGTCCTTCAATGTTTGGACAGATGCGTCAAACAAAGATCATGTTTGGGAAAACATTGAGAGAAAAGATGACAAGCAGTTCGATTTGTGTCACCCATGTCCGTCACATTTTTCTCCTTTTGAAATCCAAGTTAAAAACTATTTGATCACATTCAATTGATGGCTACAATCCTTTTAGTTTACAGTTTACAGGTTTTCAGTCTACAGGTTTTAAAGTTTTGTCGTCTGGTAAAGGGTCGAGTTACTCAGGTTAATCAATATATCACTATAGACCAAACAGCTAACTTATTATTACTGCATTATTAATCATTCCCACATTCCTGAGAGCTTATCCAACTCTAATTTGGACCAATTTGTTATTCAACTCCTTTTCCCTCAATATTTACTTTCACATTCAAAATCCAAGTTACCCACTACAGTTCCATCTTCGCAAGCCAAGGGTTACTACCTCCACTTTGTTCCTTACGAACCCTTGGCCGCTCGCTTCTATTGAAATCGAAAGTACCACCATGCCACCTTTCGGCGATAAAGAGTCGCGGCCCTTTGCAGTTGCTATTTCTGGCCAATCAAAAGCCTCGTACTAAAACGTGTTAGGCGATGCATCAAATACGGATATCACGTCAGCCGTGACGTTTTCGTTTTGACAAAGACGGCTTGTTTAGTGTGTTTTGATTGGATAATGGGAAAGTTATCGCGTCCAATGAAATCGCACGGTGGTACTTTCGATTTCCATAGAGGCGAGCGGCCAAGGGTTCGTAAGGAACAAAGTGGAGGTAGTAACCCTTGGCTTGCGAAGATGCTACAGTTCAAACAGGTAACTTATTATTACTGTATTAATCTTTCTGACATTCCTGAGATCTTATCTAACACTATAACTGTTGTTTGACATGGGACAAATTTGTCAATACATCTCCTTTTCCTTCAATATTTTCTTTTTAATACTTAAATTACTAAAATCAATATTTATTTTTTATTTTATTAACCCTTCTCACGCTGTCCATGACTTCTTTCTGTTGTGACAAACGCTTTGGCAGGCAGTATAGACTAAGATCAGTCTGCACAGACATGCAGTCTGATCTTAGCCAAGACTGTCTGCTTTCTGCTCAGTTATTGCGGCAAAAAATGAGACAAAGTTAACTAATCAAAATCTTTCTTAAATGGCCAATTTATTTTAAAACCAAATTCAAAGCAAGCTGGACAAGGGTTAATCATCCCAACATTCCTGAACCTATTTATCTCATTAGTCAATATAAAGGTAAACAATGAATTGTACTATCTTACAAAGAAAAATGCAAATCTATTCATTGACACATTTGGAAATTTCATAATGGTGAATTGATTGAATGTGTTTTCACAGCCACGTTTAGCAGTATTCCTCTCATACCCTAGAGGTTAGTGGCTGGAGCACATGACCATGCATTTCTCTCCCCAGTACTGAACAACAACATCATTATTGGAGCCTCAAGATGAACATCCCACTTCTATAGGCTTACAATAATCCAAGCATTGTTGGGATTTTATAGGGAATCACAATACTGTATGACACTTTCATTTCACTAGCCTCTAAAAGACGAAAAAGTATGAGCAAAGAGCAAGCGATCATAGGAGAATTAGCAAAGAGCAAGCGATCATAGGAGTATGGGCAAAGAGCAAGCGATCATAGGAGTATGAGCAAAGAGCAAGTGATCATAGGAGTATTACTCTCTTATGAACAGAGCACATTATCTCTACATTCTATTTCGATAGAATGAGCTCTGTTCTCGCGGGGTCATTTCACATCTAATCTCGGGGCCTTGGCGGGATTTCAGTATCCAATCGTTGGCGATACACAACAAAACAATTCAAAAAGCTGATACAAACTTTCATTGGCTGACGCTTCAAATTACCGGCTTCAGCCAAAAATAGAAGCGATGTAATGTATACGTAATCAAACCAGATCAAACTGAATGATTTTGATTCGATAATTAAAATGTTACCGGCTTCAGCCAAAAATAGAAGTGACGTAATGTATACGTAATGATCATGCAAGATAAAACTGAATGATTTTGATTCGATAATTCAAATGGTGTGCTATAATTAGATTTTGACGACTAAATAGGCTGTTGGCGTACCGAAAACTGCAGAGGTCATATTTGATGGTTTAATCAATAGAGCTCGGCAATGGAGAGTATAGGAGTATGAGCAAAGAGCAAGTGATCATAAGAAGGTCAAAGTTGAGTCTCAGTCAATCAACTCATGACAAGCTTCAACTATTCTGACATAAACAGCTGTTTTGACACTCACAATCATCAAATCTCACTAGAATTGTTTATAATTACCAACATTGATAGACGTGTTGTACAAAATATCAGAGCAACAAAAACATTTTATGTTTTTACTTCAAATCCAAACCCTATTTTGTGGGTACTCATTAGAATCGTCTCGGTGAGACGATTCTAATGAGTACCTACAATATAGAGTTGTGGAACAATGAGATTTGAAAATCCAAAACCCACTCTCATCCATAGCTCTGACAAAAGCAATGTGTTTCTCGCAAGTTCTCACAGTTTCTGACCATCATGGTCCAAAGTCCTTTCTGTTTGGGACGTCAAAACCAGGACCGATCTTGTTTGGGAAGGGGTTAAACAGTTGTTTTGACACCCACAATCATCAAATATCACTAGATTTGTTTATAATTACAAAAACAATGAGTTTTCTGACCGTCATAGTCACAAGATTCATGGCAGGTCTCACATGCTTACATACTTCTCGGTGTCTAAATTGGTTCTGATTTTACATTGCCCTCAAAGATATTTCAGTCATCATGACCAAGTTAACCCATTACCACACATTGACTCCTTTTGACTCCTTACAAGATAATGGCTTTGGAAAACATTGTGGGAAATGAAGAAATTGCTTGTGACAAGCAATTTCTCCATTTCCTACAATGTTCTCCATCCAAAGAGACCTAAAAATCAAAAATTCCATTCACTTGAAATTATCGTCTGCAACATTTTTGTAACCAAAAATATTGTCGTTTGGTAATGGGTTAAAATGCCTTGAATTCTGCTGCTTGGATAATGGTTAGTTTAAATTTTTTTCCCAAACATACTGACTTACCAGATTTATGTATTCCAATTAAATCAACACGGTAAAAAAATCCGATCTCAACAGTTCAACAACTTTCTTCACAATAATATTTTCTCATCTTTTTCATGAATCATCATATCAATTTCACACTAAATAATACTTCAATATCGTAATATCGTACAATCCCACCATCTATTTTTAGCAACAATTTCAAGTATTTTTTTTTTCACTGTCGCAAAATAACAAAAGAATGTGACCGTAAACCAGTGTATCTAACTGTCCAACTGTCAACCAGGGACATTGATCAATCTTACATGCACTCCTTTGAATCAATTACAAACAGCCAATTGCTAATTTGCTACAGGTAAGAAAAAGTAGTGACAATTTTTATATGGAGAGAAGAAAAATATCTTTATTTCTCCTTCAAACCTTATGATGTGGGTACTAATTTGAATTGTCTCCACCAGACAATTCAATTTAGTACCCACAACATAGGGTTTAAATTTGAAACAATGATTTTAGACATATTAAATCCCCCACAATCTGTAGCTATTGGTCACACATCTTTTGTCACCCTTGCCATTTAACCCTTTCCCAAACAAGACAGGGTTTGAGCAGCCCTAATAGAAAAGGCTTGGGAAGACATTGAGACAAAAGAAGAAAATGCTGATAATCAGCATTTTCTCCATTCGTCCCAATATTTTCTAAGCTATATTATGTACAAATCTTATCTTTATCATTACATCCATTTTGCTGCCTGCAGGAGCTTTCAAATAGGGCACCCTAATTTTTTGCCGTTTTGGGAAAGGGTTCAACTGGCCGTCCAGGTGTGATGACCATTATACTTGACCCAAACTGACCACAAAAATTGACCCCATTAACACTTCCTGGTTATGTCCCCTACCTGTAGTATTTTTACCTTTTCCTTTCCTCTACGACTTTTAACCCTTGCCATTACAATCCATTTCTCTTAAAAATCTAATGATTGATTGAATGTGTTAAATGCAGCCAATGGAACACCTAAAGATTTTTTATCTTGCTAGGCGTCAAAAGGCGTCAGAGTGTGGCAATGGGTCAGGCAGTTTTTGTGAGCTATTTTCATATTCAGTAATTTTCGTAATTTTCATGCTGTGTCAATGGGTGATCCAATGAACATGAAATTTCATGACTGCATGACCTTTGAACAAACATTCCCATAATATATTTTCATATCCACTATGTTGACTACAATTTTGGGAAGGGAGTTTTAGGGGTTCAAAGGTTACACCATGGTGCTTTTTGTTTTGTTACAGCTTTCCTTTGCTCTTTTCCGTGGCCCAGTTTCCTCCTTTCACTATCATTACATAGGTGAAGAAAAAATCTAAACATCGGAGATTTTGATAAAGCGCAGAAAAAACTTTAGGGTGCAGACAAATAAAATTCATTCAGGCTTGAAAAATATTTTATCTTGTAATACATTGGCGGTGAGAGAACAATAACCGTAACTCCCAACTTTTGCAAGCTGTAGTTACAAGGTTTTGGTCTCCAACTTACTACATGTATTATGCTTTGTGATATTTTAAAACATTTTTTATTGCAGTTGAAACATTTTCATTATACTTTATTCCAATGCATATGACCCTTAAATGGCAGATTAAACTAATAACTGGTACTGCTTATTTTGAATTTGAGTAGCTGGTGCACCTTTCTATTTATTTGTATCAATGTTTAACCCTGTCCAAAATGACAAAATTGTAGACTGTGCAAAATTTAACATTTATGTTAAAACAAAAACTGTCATGGGGCAGAATAGTACCCCCACTGGCGTCATGTAACTCCCTTGTTCAAGTTGGATCATTCATGTAAATTTTCATTAAACGTAGTCAGCTGTAAAGTCAGCTTAGCCGTTTGGGAGGAGTTATTGTGCTCACAAGAATTGTGGATGGACAGACAGCATTTAATTTGACAATGACACGCCTATATAATTATATACAAGTAAACAAAGAACTTTTCGTCCGAAACTCAATATAGCCAGCGAAAATATTCAAAACAAGTGTTATAGCGTGACAGTCATTAAAGATTCATTGAAAATAAGGACATTTCCAAGTGGTTCAAGTACAAAGTACTTAGGGGAATTTCTTTTTTCTTTTCCCAATGTTATTTCAAAATTAGAGAATGATTTGACATCATGTAAATAAGTTTCATATGATATACCGTAAGTATAATCAAGAATTAACACTTTCCCAAACAAGACCTGCTTTTGACGTACCTAACACAAAATGCTTGGGAAAACATTGAGACAAAAAAAGAAATTGCTGATAATCTGCAATTTCTCCTTTAGTCTCAATATTTTCTAAGCTATATTTTGCATAAATCTTATCTTTATCAACATCGATTTCATTGTCTGTACAAGTTTTCAAATTGGATGACTCTAAAATTCTATCGTTTGGGAAAGGGTTAAAATACATACCTCAGAAAGATCCAAAGTATCCTATTAATATATTTCCAGTTAACTTATTAAAATTGTAATATCAACATTCGAAACCAATCAAAAAGACTTCTCAGATAAAGGCATCAGATCGTCATTAGCTATCAGTAAAATCCATATCAAAATACAAACCGCTGTATCTTTCTTCTGATATTCTAGTGAATTACAATACCAAGAAGGACAAACTAGAACTGTCACTTGATGTGACTTGATACCCCCGCACAAGCTTTCACAACAAAAAGGGCAAAAAGGGTAACAAGTTTAAAGTTGCTAGCACTTATTGTTTAGAAGATATGGTCCGGACAAAGTTGTAAAGGTACAAACAACAAAGGGCAATAACTCAAAAAGTGAGTATGGCAGAGTAATGGTTTTTGAACATGAGACTTTCCCACAATGAGATCTATAAGTGTATCAAGTTTGAAGTTGATGGCACTTATGGTTTAGAAGATATGTTCTGGACAAAAATAAAAGGGGTAAAACAACAAAGGGCAATAACTCAAAAAGTGGGCGTGACAGAGTAATAGTTCTTGTACATGACACTTGTCCATAATGAGATCTATAAGTGTACCAAGTTTGAAGTTGCTAACACATATGAATTAGAAGATATGTTCCGGACAAAAATGCCAGAGTACAAACAAGGGCAACAACTCAAAAATTGGGCGTGGCTGAGTAACAGTTACTTGCCAGAGTACAAACAAGGGCAACAACTCAAAAATTGGGCGTGGCTGAGTAACAGTTACTTTACATGACACTTCCCCAAAATGAGATATATAAGTGTACCAAGTTTGAAGTTGCTAGCAGTTATGGTTTAGAAGATATGGTCCGGAGAAAAATGTGAGGGTACAAACAACAGCAATAACTCAAAAAGTGGGCGTGGCAGAGTAATGGTTATTGTACACGACAAATCCCCACAATGAGATGTATAAGTGTATCACGTTTGAGAGATATATAAGTGTACCAAGTTTGAAATTGCTAGCAGTTATGGTTTAGAAGATATGGTCCGGACAAAAATGTGAGGGTACAAACAACAAAGGGCAATAACTCAAAAAGTGGGTGTGGCAGAGTAATGGTTATTGTACACAACAAATCCCCGCAATGAGATGTATAAGTGTATCAAGTTTGAAGTTGCTATCACTTATGGTTTAGAAGATATATTCCGGACAAAAATGTAAGGGTACAAACAACAAAGGGCAATAACTCAAAAAGTGGGCGTGGCAGAGTAATGGTTATTGTACATGACAGTTCTTCACAATGAGATGTATAAGTGTACCAAGTTTAAAGTTGCTAGCACTAATGGTTTAGAAGATATGTCCTGGACAAAAATGCAAAGGTACAAACAACAAAGGGCAATAACCCAAAAAGTGGGCGTGGCAGAGTAACAATTCTTGTACATGACACTTCCTCACAATGAGATCTATAAGTGTACCAAGTTTGAAGTTGGTAGCATATATGGTTTAGAAGATATACTCTAGAGAAATATTTTGTCCACAGACAGACAGACATACATACATACATACAGACAGACATACATACATACATACAGACAGACAGACAGGTTGATTCCAGTATACCCCCTAAAACATTCGTTTTGCGGGGGTATAATAAAACATTCGTTTTGCGGGGGTATAATGATATATCAACACAGAAATCAATCTACAGAATTTCTCATTCGATAGAAGACAGTACCATATCATTGACTGTCTGCAAACAATACTCATGTCCAAATATATCAGAACTTGCTTGTTACCACGTCCAATCTTACCAGCCTGTCCAATATTAGAAGCTTGACTGAAACACCAAGTCATTGACCACAATACAGGTTAGCATTGGTTAACCCTTTTCCAAACGATGACATTTCAGGGTGATCCCATTGGAAAGATGCTCAAAAGTTATGTTAAATAGAAGGATTTGCATTCAACAAAGCATTTAGGAAAACATTCAGGCAAAAGGAGAAAATGCTGATTACCAGCATTAATTTTTCTTCTTTTGTCTCAATGTTTTCCAAAGCATTTTCTACATGGGGCATCAAAACAAGGTCTTGTTTGGGAAAGGGTTAAATTTATGCATGAAAACATGACTAAACCATTTCCTATGTGAAAGTAATTTTATTGTCAAGTTAATCTTTTCTTTTGGAAATGACAAATTTCTTTATCTTTGCAGTGTGTGGTAAGCTTATCCCGGCCTTTTCCACAGCTAAATGCCTCTTTTGACACCCTAAAAAATACTTAACCCTTTCACTACCAAATATTGACCTTTGAAGGGGTCTCTCACCGCCAAATTAATTCGAAGAAATTTCCAAGAATCGATACCCTGTACACAAAATCATGCATAACTTTTTACTCATATGATGGATTCCTTTCAAATTTTCAGCACATACAGACAAATTAAGCACCTATATGTGGCCAAAATTTAAAGGTAATTTATGAAATGACAATATTTTTTTCTTTTTTATGTTGTGGGTACTCATATATTTCGCTCCCATAAATTTGTCGACTGAAGTCGCCTATGGCAGGGAAAGGTAAAGCGACAAAAGTCGCCTATGGCAGTGAAAGAGTTAACACATTTAATAACATTCTGTTGTCAGCAGCAACTTTCAATTTCTGCTAGACTTAGCTTTATTGTTTGGTGAAGAGGTTAATGCAGATAACCCTTTCCTTAATGGCAAAACTTTCACGCTGATGAAAATAACGAAAGGGGTGTTATGTTGATAAAGGTAAGATAAAATTGCACAGAAAATGTTGATATCTGAAAAATACCAGCATTTTCTTCTTTTGTCACATTATTTACCAAAGGATTAGCAATTGTTTACCATTTAAACTTTGTCATAATCAGAATTTGTTTGAGAAATGGTTACTGAAGTTAACCCTTTCCCAAACAAGACCTGGTTTTGATGTCCCTAATAGAAAAGGCTTGGGAAAACATTGAAATAAAAGAAGAAACTGCTGATAACCAGCAGTTTCTCCTTTTGTCTCAATATTTTCTATGCCATATTTTACACAAATTCTATCTTTAATGACTTCCATTTGGCATTTTTGGCAGTTTTTGAAGTGGATTACCCTAAAATGTTGACGTTTGGGAAAGGGTTAATGAAGTTAATCATTTCTTTGTGAAGACAATCCTCATTGTTCACAATTAACTTTCTCTCTGTCACAAATTCACAATGGCGCTGTCTCAAAACTTTAATTTCCCTGTATTTTGAGTTCATTAGAATTCCTGATGAATCGTCGCAGCCTGCTGCAGCATCTGCATCATGCCTTTTCCTTTACTCACTGATCTTGAAATGCTGCTTTATATAATTACCCTTTTCCCACACATTGACGCTTTTGGACACCCCAAAAAATAAAGGCTTTAGTAAACATTGTGGAAAATGTTTTCTATCCAAAAAGTTATTCAATTTTAGAATTTCATCTTATTGAAAACGTCGTCTGCAACTTCTTTCAAATTGGACTATCCCAAAATTTTGTCGTCTGGTAATGGGTTAATTTCCCTGTATTTTTGAGTTCATTAGAATTTCTGATGAATTGTCACACTGCTGCAGCATCTGCATTATGTTGCTGCTTTTCAACAAAACCCCCGTAACTGCAGCTTAAAACAAGCTTCAGTTACGAGGTTTTCGATGAAAAGCGTAATGTGCATAATGTGCATTTTCACTCACTCACTGATGTTGAAATGCTGCCTTGAAGTTGTGTGAATTTTTAACCCATAACTGCACAGTGACGCCTTTTGACTCCTTCACAAAAAAGGCTTGGGAAATCATTGTGGAAAATGAAGAAATTGCTTGCGACAAGCAATTTCTGCATTTTCCACAATGATTTCTAATCCAAAATAGAAAGATTTTTGAAAATTCATCAATTTGAAATTGTCGTCTGCAACACCTTTCAAATTGGAAAAGTCCAAAATATTGTTGTCTGGTAATGGGTTAAAAGGATCCTTTCTAATCATTTTATACAAAACAAATTCTTATGTAGCAAACCCCTTCACTGTCCAGTAAGTTGACTCATTACTTTGGCCAGAAAGAATTTCATGGACATCCAACCCTATCCATTGCACATACTGGTGTTATTTTTTTATGGCTTTAGCAAACGCTTTTTTATTGCAGCTCAATATGCTCATTGACCTTTAGGGTGACTTTTTAAGGCCAAATTTTAATGCCAGACAGCAAAATTTGCACACAGAGCTGCACAAGCAAGATATTTATCTCAAACGAAAATCATCAAATTTTGATCACGATTCTATGATTTTACATTCTGCCCTCATCCTTCCTTACTTTCTTTGAATTTCTTCAATCAATACTGGCTCTTTTTACAATTATCTTTACTAGGAGAAAGCCAAAAGCCCTTTATACACAATGAACCTCTTGTATTTTACCTCTATTTTATGGTACTGACAGCTGGACTTAACACAACAATAACTTGGGTTTTATTGCAAAACTGACCTTTTGTCAGGCAATTACTAATCTATCAGTCTTAGTTGAGATTAACAATAGATTGTACAGTCATGTAAATGCAAAACCTTGTATGTCAATTTTTGTGATTTTCAAAGTAAATGCCAGGGCTTTTTTTTAGGATTCGGGGAAGACACAGGAAGCTGGTAGAAAGGGGAAAAATTACATGCGGTATCCTAGTTTTGGGGAAAATTGTATAATGTAGAAAAAGTACATTTTATAGGATAAACCCCTCCTACACCCACTTTTGTAGGCTTGAGAACAAGCAGGGCTAGTTTGTAAAGCTGTAATAATTGTGGAAAAGCTTTCCTTGTTACTAGTATTTTATTTGGGTTTTTAGTGTGATTTTTGAAAATATACCTTGGGGAAAATGCACTTTTTGGGGAAAAAAATTGCATTATTTCAAGAGGGGAAGACGCTGGAAACCAGTGTCAATTTCTTAAGGGGAAAAACCCCTGAATGCAAAACCTTGTATGTCAATTTTTGTGATTTTCAAAGTAAAATCTTGTGTGTCTAGTTAAGACAACTCTTGCTGGAATTTGGATATTATTCCTGATCGGTATTAATGACACATTATTTGTGAACAATATGTCCAAATTTCCAGGACAACCTTTCAGTTTGGGAAAAGTTTTTACACTTTTTTCCCCTTTAAAATCTTCCAAAAACGAGATAGAGGTTTTTCATTAACAACACGAGATGCTCTACTGTGGACAAAAAGTGAAAGTTCAACATAGTTCATCCTTGATACTTTCCAAAACAAGAGGCCCAAGAGGGCCTGTATCGCTCCACTGGCTCAGTATTTCAATCAATGAGACGGTTCAAGTATAGATTTTCATAAGGAAATTTGACAGGAAAGCTGATTCCAGAATAGACTTTACCTTGAGAAACCTTATTTCTCAGTGGTAATAAGTATTGTTTGTAAATAGGAAAAGTTATATATCGCTGCTTTTCTGCCAAAAACATGTATCTGCAGCTTAAAACAAGCTGCAGATACAAGGTTTTTGCAGAAAAGCGACAATATGTATATCCCTGTATTTCAACCAAACCTTGTAACCGCAGCTTAACCCTTTTCCAAACTGAAACAAGACCTGGGCTGCGTTCAGTAGACAAAACGTTTTGTCTTACTGGACGCAGGGCTGGTTTTGATGTCCCCGATAGAATAGGCTTGAGAAAACATTTAGGCAATAGAAGAAAATGCTGATAATCAGCACTTTCTCCTTTTGCCTCAATATTTTCTGTGTATTATTGTACTCAGATCCAACCTGCCATATCTTTTTCAGTGAAACTTAGTTAAAGATGAAATTCCAATATATTTTTTGACCCATTACCAAAATGGCAAAATTTGGGGCTTTTCCAAATTCAAAGATATTGCAGACGACAATTTCAAGTGAATGAAATTTAAAATATTTTGGTGTTTTGGCATAGAAAACATTGTGGGAAATGAAGAAATTGCTTGTCACATGCAATTTCTTCATTTTCCGCACTGTTTTTCAAAGCTGTTATCTTTTAGGGAGTCAATGTGTAGTAATGGGTTAAGTCCCGCAACAGATAGATGCTGGACGATGGACGATCATTAAAGCTCATATAATAGCACCTTGTGCTCAGGAGAGCTGAAAACAGGTGTAAATGATACTAATGATGCCAAGGCTTTAGTTTTATGGAAATAAGGCAGAATTTGGCTGGAAATTCTGTATCGTAGGGTTTTCCATCTTAGATTTCCACACAACACAAAATTATCATGGATATGATCTTTTTCATCTCTCTCTTTAAATTGCCGTAAAATGCACAATTTTGATTTATATGACCTTGCCAGATAGTTTTCACTGGTGGTGAACTCGGCCAAAGCGTTGGACATTTTTTCGCGATCATAGTATTTCGTCTGTGTTGTTTTAAATATTGTAACTACGGCTTGGATTAAGCTGTAGTTACGAGATTTTATAACAACACAGACGGTTTGTCTATACAAATTGCTACATCCGGTCTATTTTTAGAACAAATTCATTGTTATTAGAAAAACTATCCAATCAGATCTTTAAACTCACATTTAACTGAAATATCTGTACCTTGTGGTAGCGAAAAATGTCCCTTGCTTTGGCCGAGTTCACCACCAGTGGTTTTTATGTTTAACTTGATTTGGTAGTATAAATAAAACTCAAACACAAGTGTTTCTGTAAATAATGAAGTTTTATTAAAGAATGTTTAAGTAATTGAAATTGTTGTTTACAATAGCATACAATCAATACATATTTTCATTACATAAAAGTTGTTAAATAAACAACTTGCAGAATTCATATTATGCATGTACATGTATTACTTAAAATTTTCAATTAACCCTTTCCCAAATGGCATTGTTTTAGACTTCCAATTTAAAAGCTGCACCAGAAGACAAAATGGAAGGTGATGAAAACAGGTTTTGCACAATATAGCAAAATAAAAATAAATGAATAAATTTATGAAAAAAATGAAGCAAAAGAAGAAAATGCTGATTATCAGCACTCAATGTTTACAGAAGCCTCTTAAATTAGGGACGTCATGAACAAGCTCTTATTTGGGAAAGCGTTAAGTTTCATTACAGCTTATTCATGTTTTTGACAAAAGTAAAATGTTAATTCATCTCAACATTATCTGTTATTCAAACCTTTGTATAACATCTAAATTCAAAAAGCATATTGCTACTATCTGCTGATATTAACCCAGGACAACTTAATTTTTGTCAACAATGTTCTCTATAACTAGGCTGGGGCTCTGAAATGACTTGCCAAAGGCCATACCCACATGGATGGCAGCTTGAATGTAATCCAATCACATCACCCGCAACTTCTCACAAGAAATGAGTTTGGCATTCAAGCTACCATGTCAAGCAGGACCCCATTGTTTAAAATAGAATATGATCATATTTCATGTGTTTTGATCATCATTCTACCCTTTACAGACCGACAAGCCTTTCTGGATTGTCTTGATCTGTTATGAGTGACATCTTCACTATAAATGTACATATATGAGTTTTAGACCTGTAAGCTTTTATTCCAATGATAAAACAAAGTTTTGCAGATTGTACAGCTATATATTAAAATGCCTTTCCATCTATTATATGAAAGAATTGTTCTATGCCATACAAAAACATACTTAAGTGATTATTTCTAAACTATTATAATTAAATTTAAATACATACACATTTACAATGATGTTGCATTAATCCCTTTATATGAATATTTGACTGTCATAATGATATCAGTCCTCTTGTTATTTGAGTAACATATAATAAATAGTTTGTTTTTCTCTCTTTCCCTTGCTATCATCTGTCATGACTTTCATATGATTTATATATAAATGTGGTTATTGTGATATTCTTTGTGCAAAGCACCATTTCCACTTCTAACAAAGTCTATTTGTTAATCTATGACATTGCTATATATATTCATTAAGTATCTTTGAAATATATTCTCCTTTTGGATCAGTACTAGTCTTTGTTTTGATTTTCTAATCATTTCAGAGATTTATTCTAAAACTCGCATAAAACACTAAACTAATATTTTGAATCAAACAATGAATGGTACATGAACTTTTTCAGTAGATCAGCAGTTTTAACAAAAGTAAGACAGTGCTTTACTGAGCTTAGAACAAGTATAATCAAAATAGGAACAAGAGCTCCGCAGAGTGGCGCATATACACCCGAGAGGGGCTTGTTTGTAAAATTTGCCATTTTTTCAATTCAAGGGCAGATAATTCAAAAACGAAACAGGTTATCTGAATTCCGTAAGCGATGTGCACAAATAGACACAATGGAGAATCATTGTGGCAAGTTTGATTAAATTCCAATCAAAACTGTAGGAGAAGTTGCGCACACAAGAAATTGCTAACGGACAGACTGACGGACAGACAGACGACCGGGGCCATAACAATATGAACCTTCAGGCGTATAAAAATATAAATATTTGCTCTATTTGTCACAATAATCTTACCATTGTGCATAATTTTTCACCCTACAGGTCATTAATTTTTTGATGAGTTTTCTTCTCAATACTGAGGTTGATGTGAAATACAAAATTTGTGTAAGTTAGTGTGAACACATTTCGAAATTTAAAGAACATACTGCAATAAATATATATGAGATGTTAATCTACAAATCTCATTTAACTTGTTTTTATACGTGATGAACCATTTGCTAAGCTCTGCACTGCCTTCAGAAAAATTATGCAGAATGGAATAGTAATGTGAGTAAAAAGGTACAGTTGAATTAATGTAAAGTAGCAAGTTCATGTGTAACAGAAAGTAACAAATAGGAATCAATTCTATTAATTAAACAGTGACATAATTTCCGACAAACAATAGTATTTCCTCAGTGTAAATCTAAAAAATTTAACTTAGTCCAAATTCAAAAATGTTGCAGATGACAATTTAAAATGAATGAATCTTACATGTTTGGTCATCTTATGTAGAAAACATTGTGGGAAATGAAGAATTTGGTTTTCACAAGCAATTTCTTCATTTTCCACATGGTTTTCCATGGACATTATCTTCTGGGGAGTCAAAAGGAATCACTGTATGGTAATGGGTTAAAGGTGTAAAATGATCAGTCAACATGTGACTGCAGGCTGATCGTTATGTTAATCTTCTGCCACACAGTTCAGCATATGACAAGGCTTACAGTAGAAATTTCTCTCTTTCTTATTAGATGCTGAAATATGTGTTGAACATGAAGGAAAAAAAATAAGAAAAGAATGTTATATCGCTTGATCATAATTATGTGACCCGCCAAGCTTAACAGTACCTTATGGAAAGTGTGAAAAATATCAAACCTAGCCAGTCTGTGCAAACTAACTAGGATCAATTTTTTTCATTCTAAGGCAATTTCTTGGATATATATATATTTCGTTTCCTTGTTTGTTTTACATGTTCAATAAAATTCCAAATATGACATCTGGTTGATATCTGCTGAATCTCATGTATCTCAAGATTTGGTTAAATGGAAAAACCAGAAGGTCCCTTTCAGTGTGACAGGTCACATATCTTTGTGTCCACCTTTCTGCACCTATAGTGGCCACCCATACCTATATGAACCACCAGCTTTGTCTGCTGAAATAGCAGACAAAGCAAAAAACAATGACGGGTGAGATTTCAAACTGACCTCTTTCATTCAAAATAATATGTAAACTTGTCATTAGCTTCACACAACTCAATATTAATGATTTTTTTTTTAAACTTTATGAAAGATTGACACTGTGATTTGGCACAGCAGAATACACCATCGAATGATCAGACCAGACACATTCTATGACATCAGTGAGAATCAGTGGTATATTACTGTAAATATGATCAATTAAGGAGCCAGAATAATGGGTTGTTTTTGACACTTGTTGACTGCAGTTGAAGAAATCCTGCATAAACCTCTGGATAGTTGTATTCATATCCAATAAATCAATGTTGATATCACCTTGAATAATGAGGTGCTTCCCTTTGAAATGCTTTAAATTTTCAGTTAGAAATTTCTTCAGGTCAGTCACCGAAGATTTAGGAGAGTTGTACAATGTTGCAATGACTATTTCTTTATCTTGCACCAAGAGTTCTACAACAATCATTTCTATGTTTTTCTTTACCACAGAAAAGCTATGAGAAATATGAATGTTGTCCCGCACATAAACGATAATTCCTCTGTGAGGACGAGCATTGCTTACTTGTTTCCCATCTGCTCTAACAATTTGATATCCAGTTCTCTGCACTAAATCGATGGAATCATCTGCAGTTAACCATGTTTCTAATAAGCATAAACAATCTGCAGCTTTGACATTGGGATCTGAAAACAATTCATCCTTATGGCTTCTGTAAGACTGCATATTGTTGAAAAGGCATGTGAAATGAGTGTCACTAGTCATGTAAACTGGAGTGTAACATAGTTTCAATTTCTGTGATTCTCTTAAACGTATCATTTCTTCTTGAACTTTAGTTGACACAGAAATCTTGCTTTCATTCAAGTTTAGAATGTAAAGGCCTTTCAGGGATCTTGATCTACTTATTGCGACATAATGGGCATGGGAAAATACACGTTTTCCATCCATATCTATTACAACCTGACTCAACGTGTCTCCTTGAGATTTATGTACAGTTTTTGCTGTTGACTGGCGCAGAGGGATTTGTATTCTCACAAAAGTTTTTCTCAAATACACAAAGTTCCTCTTTGAATCAAAGATAGGTGTCCATAATGGATTAATAGCACTATGATACAAATGTCTGTACTTTGAACGCCATGATGTTCCGATTTTATCATCATTGAAAGAAACCCACACAATACTTGGTCTAGTAGTATTTTTCTGTCTGTATTCAATTTTATTTATCATACAAGAAGACCCATTTACTAATCCATCATCTACATCAAGGTTAAGACATAGGTCATAAATCATTCCAATAGCTATTCCTACCATCTGACTAAGCCCTGCAGTGTGTGTGGAATCATGTGGCAACTTTGATATTAGTTGTTGTTTAACTGTCACATTGTCATCTCCTAATACATGATCAAGAGCAGGAATGTTTACTTTTTCATTAGTATTATTAAGAAAGCTCCTGACATTGAAATTGTTCACTTTCTCATTGGTATTGAATAAATGTGTTGTATTTTGTGGATAGTCTGTACTAGCAGTATCAGTCAATCTCTTTTTTAGATTTTCAATGTCAACTTGTGTATGATTTCCTTCTCGTAATCTGTTCAAAAGTTCAGCAAATTGCTTGTCTTCCTTTTGCCTCATGATCTCATCCAATTCATGCATTACAATAAAATCCTGCCATAAGTTTGTAGCTAAAGGTCCAAAATTTGTTTTCAAATTCTCAAATATCCAACCATCCATCACTGGTTTCAACTGGAAAAGGTCTCCAATGAATATCATATGCAAGCCACCAAATGGAACATTACTGCCCTTTATTTGTTTTAATCTTTCATTTATGAGTTTAAGCATGTTATTTCCAACCATGGACACTTCATCAATCATAACAACAGACAAGTCTTTATATTTTGTTCGAAGGGTGTTTAAAGTGTCACTATTAAGTGGAGTACAATCATAACCCTGGCTTGCTGGAATGCGGAAAGCTGAATGTAATGTTACCCCATTTATATGAAAAGCAGCTTTACCTGTTGGTGCACAGAGAAGAACTCTACAGTTCTCAGGATTATCACCAGGATTAGATGTCAAGTAACGCTGCAAAGCTTCAAACAATGCACTTACAAGAACAGATTTTCCAACGCCTGCACCACCAGTTAAAAAAACTTTCAACTTTTGTTCATCACGCTTAACAGATTGGAAAACATGAATAAAAAATTCTCTCTGTTTCGTATTCAATGATTTTATCAATTGCCTGTAATCTATGTCTGACATTGTTTTCCTGCGTACACTAATATCTACAGAAGCAACACTTAAACCAACATCTCCAGCAATATCACCTTGTCTCTGATTTTCAGGTCTATCAGGATCAAAGAATATGAAACTTTCACTTTCTTTTGCACCAATATTTGAGTCATCCTGCTCAGACTGCTCTGTGCCTGGGGCAACATCATCAAAATCTTCCTCATTGTGAGCACGCTCCATTGCATCATCTAGTTCATCAGCATTCTTTTCATACTGCAAGGCTTTGTGCTCTATGAAATTTTTAATGGATCTGTACCTTGATAGGTAAGAGTCATGACCTTGTTTCAAATCAATACTTTCATCTCTCCATGAAGTAAATAGAAGCAATCTTTCTCTACAGAACTGTTCGATGTCAATTTTTTTCGAAAATCTTACATATCTTATGACTTTTCTTTGTTTCCTTTCACTTATAACAATTCCATTTTTGAGAACAATTCGACCCCCAGGAATAGAATATTGTCTATCCTCACTTGAATTATAGTCATTTGTGTCTGAGTCAAGCACCTCATCCTCGTTACAATATGTATCCATGTTTTCATTGTTTTCACCTTCATTGGTTTCTTCATTTAATGTTTCAGAAATGTTTTCACCTGAATTTCTTGCAGTGCCTTTGTCAGTGTTGTATTTGATATCAAGCTGGGACACATAGTCTGCTAAACACCAATTTTCAAGTTGTTTTGGTCTTTTAGAATATCTTTTAATGGTATTATCTGCTTCAATATCTGTAGAATTTGAAGATAATTTTTCAAGAGATTCCTTAGACTTAAGTAGGAATGTTCTCTCTTCAGGCAAAGAAGTGTTAATGAAAACAACATCCCTTGAGGCTTTTGTCAATGGCTGTTGTAAAAGTAAGTAGCAGGCTTCCTGGGCACTAACCTCAACACTATTCAAGAATTTATTTCCAATATGTCTAACCTGTTGTCGGAGATCCATATTTCCTCTTCTAGCTTCTTTACATGCCTCATTCATAAGAATACTCATTCCTCTCTGTGCTTTACTAATATATGAAACTATATATACAGCACATGCATATGGATCCAATACAAATTGTAAGTCATGGTTTGCACCCCAAGCGTTTAGAATAGGTTTCATGTATGCATTAATTCTAACCTCACTTAATTTTCTTTTCAGAAAAACCTTTGGACCACTCAATGAGCTTTGGACTGCTTTGATGTAATCATCCTTGCTTACTTTGATCTCAGTAAGGAAATCATCTACCGTAATATTTGTTTCCTTCAACTCATCCAATTTCTTTTGTATTTTGACAAATAAATCTTTGTAATTTTGCTTTTCTTTACAGTCATTTAACGGTTCCAATATAGTTGTGCTTTTCATTGGAGGAATGGGAAAACCAAATCTACAAATAGATTTCTGTTTCTTTCTACAAGACTTGGAATGTTTATGTATCTGTAGTTCTACAAGTTGTTGATCTGGATTTTTCTCACAAGATACATACTTATCTATGAAGGATGTTACTTCATCTAATGAACTTTCATGATATCTAGGAGCCTTTTCAATCCATATTAACATGTGGATGTGAGGTGAACCTCTTTGTTGGAATTCAACACGATAAAAGTAATCTATTATTTTTCCTAATGGGTCATGGGGACTTTTAAGTACAGTGTTTATGAATTCTTGTACTCGGTTGTCAAAATACCTTACACATGTAACTGGATCTTTTTGCACAAGTTTTGTTTTATCAATCCAAGTCAAGTTATCCAATTCTTCCACAGACATTGTTTTTCCATCATTTATCTGAGAGAGCATATTTAGTAGATCATGCCATCTGGTATCTGCCGACGAAAGAGATGTAAACCAAGTAGGTAATCCTAGTTGTCTAATCATTGCAAAAACATCTTTTTTACGGGCTTCAAAATATGGTGGTGAATTCCTTAAACTTCTGAAAATATAAAATCCCTCATCCAATCTCACAACACCTTTAAGATGATTTGTATCAAGCATTTGTGAGGCAGTAAATGTTTTACCTTCTGTTTTACATCTACGCAAAGCAAGATGGACTTTATCAGAAATTTGTTTCAGTTGAACTTTCTTTAACTTAAAGAAGATATTGGGAATATTTGATGCTACTCTGCGATCAATATGCCTCAGTTCTAGCTTGCATGTATCACTATAGTGAATGTGAACATGTTTTTTATCATTTGGACTTCTTCTCTGTCCACAGAAAATTGTAGGAAAAGACAAATATTCTGCATCAGGATCTTGATAAAGGCTGAGTGGTGTTTGACCCTCACCTGGAGCAAAAGTATAAGCGTTGTCTTTATTTGGGTCTGCAGCATCCAGCATAGTGTCACTATTACCAATAACCTTTTCTGTCTCGTCAACTTCACTAAAGTGATCAGAGTCATAATTCACATCATCATTACAATCTAATTCTTCACTTACGCTTTCACCTGTCATTCCAAAGAACTCTTTTACTGTATCACTACAATCTGAAGTAATTGATTGCATCCAGTCATCATCTACTTTAACACCAGATTCTTTATACAGTACACTATGGTTCACTAACCAATGAAGAGCACTTAAAACATGCAGAGGTCTAATATTTTCAGTGAAATCACATTTATTATATGAAAGTTTCTTCTTAAGTTTAACAGGTATTGTATAGTGACTATCTAATGTTCTTGGTAAACTGTGTATAACAGGCTGAATGTCAACCGGGACATTGACAACATTCCCTTTGATGGACAACTGACCTCCTCTTGGTAATTCTCTAATCTGCATAAATGGGATTCTCAAAGAAACTAATCTTTCCTCTAGCTGATGTAAATTCAGTTCCTTTGGCAGTACAGGAAATGCATTTTGATTGAAAACAGACATTGGAGGGACTTTGTTAAGTTTAATTTTTTCATAGCATGTTTTACACAGCCATTCACAATCATCAACAGAGATGTAATTTGTAGAAAATTTTTTAACTGCATCAGAAGAGCATTTAGAATTTAGTTTGTTGAATAACACAACAGAATGTTTAAACCATGTTTGGTTACAGCATGAACAAACATAAACAGGGCCTTTTGAAACATTCTTCTTAAATTTTTCAATGCAGTCGTCTAAGCTGGAACCATATCGCTTTGAACTTTTGTAGCTCTTTTCCTTAATTTTATAATCTAAATTAGACCTTAGACTCTGGCGCTTAGTCTTATTTCTTTCATTTTCTACTATCATATTGAATCTTGATGAACGTTTATTCTGTTTTTTCATCCTTTCTGAATCTTTATACAATTTACTAGAGCGGCACTTGTGCATTGATTTAAGAGTTAACATTCTTTCTTTCTTCTTTCTTTCCTCATTTTGTCTAACTTTTTGCATAGAACCCTTTGTCATTGACCTTTCTTTGACTTGCCTTTCTGGATTTTCTCTTGCTTTTTTCTTTGAAATATTTGTCATTGTCCGTTCCTTGACTTGCCTTTCAGGATTTTTTCTTGCTTTTTTCATTGAAGTATTAGTCATAGTCCGTTCCTTGACTTGCCTCTCTGAATCTTGTCTTGCCTTTTTCTTTGAAATACTAGTCATAGTCCGTTCCTTGACTTGCCTTTCTGGATTTTGTCTTGCTTTTTTCATTGAAATACTAGTCATAGTCTGTTCCTTGACTTGCCTTTCTGGATTTTTTCTTGCCTTTCTCTTTGAAATACTAGCCACTAATCTTTCCTTAGATTGTCTTTCAGGATCCTGCCTAATTTTCCTCATATAACTTTTCATATATTCATTTCTTTTTAATCTTTTACGTTCGTGTACAATTTCATAATCTGACCTAACTTCTTGTTTGCGCTTTTGTCTCTCTGCTTGATCCTTGAAATATATGTCAATCAAAGATAATTTCTCAGGTGGACAATTTGTAAATTCAATTTCATTTTTCTTGGATTCAGATTCATGGATTTTTTCTCCTATAACAAATCTAATTGGCATCATGTCAAATTGTTCATTTAGATCGATGTTCATACTTTGATACATTGCATACATGAACATTACCAAATCATCTATTGAAAGAAAAGAAGCTAATAATGATCTTCCATCATCATCTACCAATCCATCAACACCATGTGAATGAGAATCAAATAAACAATATCTACCATCCTGCCTGAAAATTGCAGAACAAACTGAACCAATGATAAATAAAAGATAAGAAGTTGTGTGAAATGCTTCCTTCAAACAACTGTGAAGTGATGACATATGAGTGTTGATAGAACTTTGAATAAATACACCAGATAAAATATTTCCTCTCACAATAGAAACATGTCTATCAAATGCAGTTACAGAACCTGGGATCTCTTCCAAATTCAAAAGCAAGCTTTGAAAGTCATTCCTCGCTTTCAGTCCAATCACTATTTCTCTATGTAATCTATCTCCTTCTATTAGAATTTCATCTAGATTTTGTGAAGATGGCAGATGTCTAAGCTCTGTGTATATCATCGAGCATAAGGCATTGGCTGTACATTGTAGATTTCGAGAGGATGGGTCAAACATTTGATTACCTTGATGAAAAGTTCCGAAAATCATTGTGTTGGATTCTGTATCTTCAGCAACAACTTCAGTAGCAAGAACAGTATTACCATCAGCACTAGCATCAATAACAGTGTCAGTAAGTATATCATCTGCAGTATTTGGTAAAGTATCATGAACAGTATCAAGAACAGTATCAAGAACAGTATCAAGAACAGTATCAAGAACAGTATCAAGAACAGTATCAAGAACAGTATCAAGAACAGTTTCAGAACAAATTCCAGACACAGATGGTTTTTGTGGGTGGGCAAGTCCCCCATCTGATATTCCAAAGACGCCCTCCATAGACACAGATGGTTTTTGTGGGTGGGCAAGTCCCCCATCTGATATTCCAAAGACGCCCTCCATAGACACAGATGGCCTTACATCTGTTTCATCCAAAACAGATGAAGGTAAAGGGTGGGATAGGCCCCCATCTGATAGTTCAAAGACACCCGTTAAATCAGCTGTGGTTTTCGTGAGTACATCTCTTCTGGCTCTACTCATTCGCCAATTCTTCTTGCGAGGCATTTTCCTTCTGCAATTAGAAAATATAAACTAAAATGGCAAATTTTCCAGACATTCAAAGACAACTTTTGACATTGTCTGATGACCAGGACCCTGTTTTACAAATGAATTGAAATGTTCATAAAATCATAAGAAAAACAGGGCCCTGGACCATAAAAGCTGCTACATGTGTATGAAGTGTAAATTTGCAAGCATGTATCGTTTTGACCTTGATAAGTCACTTTAACAATGTTATTAAGGGATTCATACCAATGAATTATGAACTGTTTTAATATCAAATTTGAGCACTACATCTTAATTTCTAACTTACAAGGAAAAAACAGACAAACTAATGGACAGACCAGATTTTATATTGATCCCTTTCTGATCTTTAGGTGCAGATAGTGTAAAAATTCAAGAGAAAGTAATAAAAAGCCAGTTCTTACATTAAACGGATAAATCAATGGTAAATCCAAGTCCCTTTTTCCTCTGTATCTCTTTTCTTTAACTTCGTCACACTGTACTCTATATCTTTCAGCAATCAACACAAAGTGATCTATATTAAGGTACACAACCTTAAGTCACATAGGGTAGAACTTATGTTCACAATAATTCCAATATATACTCCAATTCACTGTCACAATGAACTCACAGCTACATAAAAATCACAAAACTGTATTTAGAATTAAATCAGTGTTGCACAAAAATCATAAAAAAATGTTCACTATTAAAGTGTTCACAATTCACTGTTCCACACAAGAATCATAAAAATGTGTATAACATTTCCAATTTTGGAAATAATAATAAAAGTTCACAAATGTTCCAAGTGATATTACGGTAAGTCTTTTTGTAATATTGATAAATTTGTCTGAAATAAATAAGAACAGTTGTTGAAATCATGATTGATAGAATAGTTGAGTGACAAAATGTAAGTTTCTTGAAAGACAAGATGTGTTTGTGAAACATGAATGCCCGAAATGGCTATTTTTCTACAATGTTAAGTTTTTTAATTAAGAGTTGATAAGGGTTACATGGAACATATAGATATCATTGAAAGGAAGTTAGATACCAAATTTCAGCTTTGTTTGTCAAACACTTTTGGAGAAAATGCAAAATGTTAAGTTTTCTGACAGACAGACAGGAGTAAAACAATAGAAATCATGTTATTTTGCTAACCTATGTAAAAGATCTGGAAGTAATTGCGATTAGCAATTCTAAATTATTCACTGTGTGTTTAGTTTTGAGATTTAAATCTAAATTTGTTCAAAACGTTATAATAATTTAAATATTGGCATGACACTGTACATTACTAAAGACTAGAAAATCAAATTCAGTTTATTGTTGAAATATCATTTCCAAAACTTAAATAAATGTGTATCTCTGTTAAATTGATAGAAAATAATTTCCACTTTCTATGAAAGTGGTAAACTATTTTTTGTGATAAACAAGGCGGTTATCCCAAAAAGAGGCCCTCTTCATAACTGGTGATAATCATGTATGCAATTCAAAGAAAGCAAATAACAACTGTCTTTGAAATACACAATCCTACATACTCAAAAGATTCCTGCAGCATGTTTTGGTCACCAGCACACTTACCTGGTATAGGTTAACGTCTGCAATAGCCCCTAAAGAACAAAGTCTATCTAAACTTTTGATTTAAATAGAATTTAACAAAGTATGGGTTACAAATTATCAATCATTCTTCATAATAATCATAAACTGTTGTTTTTTTTTCTTCATTAACACAAACACTTGTCACGGGTCAAGAGGGTCTGAAATGAGAAAAAGAGTATATCACATTTTGGCATCAAACTTAACCATTTTCCAAACTCTTCCAATTTGAAAGGTGTTGCAGACCGCAATATCAAGTGCATGGAATTTTAAATTTTTTGGTGTTTTTTTGTTCAGAAAATATTGTGGAAAATGAAAAAAATTGCTTATCACAAGCAATTTCTTCATTTTCCACAATGTTTTCAAAAGCCTTTATCTTGCAGGGTGTTGAAAGGCGTCACTGTGTGGTAATGGGTTAAACAGTGGACTCTTAATAATTATATAATCCTGTTATAAGACATTCATTGCAAATTAGCAATTTCCTGTCTGCAAAAACTTAAAATTTTGAGAACAATATACTCCCTTTTTAGCTTTTTTCTGTTAATTGCAATAATTATCTTGACAAATAGACATTGCAGTTAAAAAGAATCCACTGTTTAGTGCATTTTCTCTTTTCTCAAACGATAAAAATTCAGACTGTCAAGATTTGACAGCTACTGCAGGTGATGAATTGGGTTACAAAACTATATGGAATTTGTGAACATTACAGAACAGAAAATACTGAAGGAAAAGGAGCAAGTGCTAATAATCAGCATTTTGTTTTTTCTTTCAAAGTTTTCTGACACTAAATTCCTTCA
>CAVMGG010000072.1:0-83428 GCA_963680895.1 Fragum sueziense
TGTAAGCAGTTCCTTCTTTTCTCTCAATGTTATCGCAAGTTCCGTCTTTTATAAGAGATGCATAAATGCACGTTGAATGCAGGGATTGTTTCGGAAAGGATGAAAAGGGTCGGGAATAGGGAACGATTTTATTCGGTCAACGTAATTTTGGACAAACAATACTGTTTTTCATGGGTGTTGTTACAAAATCTCGTAACTACGGCTTAATTCAAGACGTGATTACGAGATTTTGTAACAACACCGACGTTTTATGAATATATAACGGTAAACCCAGTTTCTTTTAGCACAAAATTCATCGCTTTTGTTTTTCTCTCGTGTTTGGCATTGAACTGGATGCTCGTGTTAAATATGACGCGTTTTGGGAGGAGACGTGATTTGGTCACACTTACAGTATGAAATTTAACGCATTGTTAACGTAGAGTGTGGGTGAATATCGTTTATCCCTTTTCAAACGACAAAGAAAAATAAATTTCATATCGATGATTAATGTAGGCGATGTAATTATTAGTACTAGTAGTACTAGGCAATGACGGTTCTATAGTTGTTATCTGGTTTGCAAGCAAATCCTTATTTTCTGTAAACGTTTTTGCAAGTTTTGTCTCTCTTTGACCTTGAATCCAGGGGTTGCTTCAATAAGAAAGGAATTAGTTTCAGCATTAGTACTAGAATTACGATAGCATTCAAAGCATTCGTCTGTAAAATCATATAACAGTTCATATACATGTAGATTCTGCTCTCATTAAATTTTATCAACAAATTTTGATAAATTCATTCATTTATTTGTGTGGTTACACGTAGAACCCTTTTGAAAACAAATTCAATACCAGTGCAACAAAGAGCATGTTTTTTTTCTACTTTAGTACCAGTACAGTCGTTGATGACAGGGTATCTCGTAATTTCTCAAATAATGCCGTTTCTTTATCTTTCCACCCGAATTCCTCAACTGGACTTCTCATCCCCTTGCTCTTTAACATCGGCGTTAAAAGATCAGCTAGTAATCTTGTATTTTTGCTTACATCTTTTCAAAAACGCCGGTAATACCATACTGCTAAAATTGATGATTGATCTCAGTTCATCCACGTTTCTGGGAATTGGCCAATTCTTAATTTCCTCCATCTTCTCAGTGTCCGCCTCAATTCCATCAGTGCTTATGTACAATATGTCCCAAAACTTCACTATATTTTTGCGGTGACAACTTCAAATTCAACCCTCTTACTCTAGTGGGAACGACATTTAGACAATGTAAGTGCTTATCAAACGTCTCTTTATATATTACTACCGCTATGTCGTCTAGATAGATGACGCAAATGGTCCCATTGTAATTTCCGAGACGCTCCTCCACCAGACGCTGATACGTAGCCGGAGCATTGGATAAACCGAACGGTATTCTGTTGTTCGTCTAGAATCCTAATGGTCCGACTGAAAAGCAGTTCTCTCTTTTATTTGTGTTCCTCTTCTTTCTTGTTGGTACCCTGACTTGATATCGGTGGTGCGAAAATATCTACTCCATTTTAAAACACCAAACATCTCTATCCTAGAGAGTGCGTATTCGAACCATCAAATGCAAAATTATAGTTGGTTTGAGTTCGATAATGTTTTGTTTACATAAGTTAATTTTCATAAACATGCTCCATAATACCATAATCAGACTTCGGCACGTGTATGTATGATATTAGTCTATACTGTCTGCAAAATAAAATGGTTGCGACTGATTGCTTATTGAAAGGAGTGGAAGACGACAACAGTTATATTACTAAGTGATGTGATTTTTTTGTACATTATAGTTCGCAATTATTGAGCCAAAAGGAGGAAATGTTGGGTACAAGTATTTTCTCCTTTTGTCTAAGTATTTCCAAAGGTTTTTTTTTTTTTTTTTTTTTTTTTTTTTACTTTTGCGGACATCAAAACCATGTGTTGTTGTTTATTAAAATGTTGACTACTGACCATGATGAAAGGTGACAGGTAAGCGTTGACTTGAGTTTTATTGATGTTGTTGTTGTTGTTGTTGTTGTTGTTGTTGTTGTTGTTGTTGTTGTTGTTGTCGTCGTTGTTGTTGTTGTTGTTGTTGTTGTTTTCTTGTTTTTCTTTTTTTCTTTTTGTTTTTTTCTTTGTTTGTTTGTTTTTATTAACAATATGAAGAGTGATAATTATATTATGTTGAGTTTACTGGAAACACTGATGAATAATGTTGACCCAAAAACAGACGGTAGAAAATTGACCGCCCATATGTATACATCAAATCTTCCACTTTTGGAAGCAATATGAAGTTCAAGTGACCGGGCCTTTATGTGGAAGTTATATGCTCATTGCTCGGATAAGCAGGTAATATAGACGTAGATCAGCGTGTTTTGTCAAATCTATACCTATACTTACTGCGAAATAAGGAAATGGCGGGATTAATTTATCACAGCAGATGTCACACGAATGACCTTGAAATGGTTTCAGATTAATATATTTATTTTACTATTATAGACAAACAAATTTGTAAGTTGATCGGTCAAGGGTATTATAAACATTGGACACGGTGTGAAATAATCCCTAGAATGGAATGATATGATGTTACTATCAAATAGGTAAATAAACTCATGGACCGGCTCAAGTTGCATAGGGATGGGTGTTGGGCAGAAAATTCTTATTTTTCCATTAATACTTTTCTATGCAAAAGTAAGATAGACATTTTCTTACAACTGTTCACTTTACCAGCCTAAAACAATGTTGTTTTGGGGTCAGTGTTAGATAAAAAAAAAACTTGAATAGCCTCACATGTTCAACCAAGTCACAGCTCTCCAACAAAAACCTCGTAACTTCAGCTTAGAACAAGCTGCAGTCACGAGATTTTTGTGGAAAGGCAGCGATACTTTTAAGATGCTTCTTCAGAGTTTTCGCCGCTGAAAAGGACGATAAAAATCTTGATCTTATGTATACATGCCATAGACAATTCCAATTTAACCCATTACTGCACAGTAACGCATTTTGACTACCTCCAAAGAAAAGGCTTGGGAAAACATTGTGGAAAATGAAGAAATTGCTTGTGACAAGCAATTTCTTCATTTCCCACAATATTTTTTACTCAAAAAGACCAAAAATATAAATTTTCATTCAGTTTTAATTGTCCTCTGCAACATCTTTGAATTTGGAGCATTCCAAAATTTTGTCGTTTGGTAAAGGGTTAATGACGCCTTATGACGCACCATAAGACAAAGGCTATGGACAAAATTGTGGAAAATAAAGAAAGTACTTGCGACATGACATTTCTTCATTCCCACAATGTTTTCTATACAGAAAAAACCGAAAATGTAGAATTTCATTAACGTAAAGTTATCGTCTGCAACATTTTTGAATTTGGACAAGACTAAAATTTTGCTGTCTGTTGAGGTATTTACCAACTATGCTATCCAGCATTTGCTCCTTTTCTGTAAATACCTTCTATCATTTGTGATAAGTTGTACACATTCTATTTATACATAAGGTAGCACAGAATTAGTCGAACGGAACTTCGACCAATCAAAACTGTCAATTAGAATAAAGAGCAGTTTTAGCGAGGGCGTGAACAATGGAGTAGACTAATAGTTTGTAAGTTTTTAGCAAATAAACGAGGGAATTTGCAATATTTAACCCATTCCCAAACAAGACCTGGTTTTGACGTCGCTTTACAGAAAAGGCTTGGGAAAACATCGAGTCAAAAGAAGAAACTGTTGATAACCAGCAGTTTCTCCTTTTGCCTCAATATTTTCTTGGCTATATCACACACAATTTCAATCTTTATTAACACCCATTTTGTCGTCTTAAACAGCTTTTGAATTGGACCACCCTTAATTGCTGTCGTTTGGGAAAGGGTTAAAGACGTCATCCTTCGCGTTAAAGGGAGATATCTTAGTAATATGTCTCAGAGTTTTCGACTATTTGTGTGAAAAGGAGAACGTACAAAAAGTCTTGTAATTAAGTGTGCGTTAAAAAAAAAACAAATAGAAACCATTTCCAAAAACAAAATCCTACAAATACTGTTGCGTACACCAAGAAACAATGTGGAAGAGAATAAAACAGAGAAACAGTACAAATAGTTTTTCTTTCGTTTTTTTCCTCTTTGTTCGCAGGCTCTTTTTTTCCTCTTTGTTCGCAGGCTCCTTTTGTGAGAAACACAAAATACTTATTTGTATAAGGGTTAATCATGAAATAGATCTATGTGGTTCATAGAAATAAATTCGATTATAAATGAAAATAATAATATATATTTGAATATTAAGATAATAGTTTAAAATCATAATGATAATAAGCAAATTTCTCTTTTCCCTCTGCGTTTTCTATTCTATAAATTACCATTTATCTACTCTTGACATCAAATGCAAATCCTTTCAACTTGGCGATGCCTAAAATGCTGCTATTGGGTAAGTGTTTAACCCTTTCCCAAACAGCAAAATTTTGGGGTGGTCCAATTTGAAAACTGCTGCAGACGACGAAGTGAATTCAATTAATGATAGAGTTTGTGTACCATATAGCACAGAAAACATCGAGACAAAAGGAGAAAATGCTGATTATCAGCATTTTCTTCTTTTGTCTCAATATTTTCAAAAGCTGTTTATATAAGGGATGTCAAAACCAGGTTAAAGGTTTTAAGGAAAATGGTTAAAAAGAAACATCGCTTGAACATAAATTGTCTACACCCCTGCAAATAATAAATTGCAGTATCCTGGCGTAAAATAATGAATTAAACCTTTTCCCAACCAAGACCTTGAATTGACATCGCTATTATAAAAAGCTTTAGAAAATAATGAGGCAAAACATATATTGATGATTATCAAAATTGTCTCACTTTGCCTATATAATTCCTCTGATGCATTTTTCACAGACTCTTTAATTTCCTAAACATCCTTTTTCTACTTTGCGCGATTTTTCAATCGGGTTACCTTAATATTTTACAGGGTGGGAAAATGGATGTAAATGTCATATCTGTAGAAAGAGTCTGGGGATTCTGTAGATCTTTGTTAACCGTTTTTAAAAACTAGATATAGTTTTGACGTCCCTAATAGATAGAGCTTGGGAAAACATTGAATCAAAAGAAGAAATTGCTGAAATTCAGCAATTTCCCCCCATTTGCCCAAAGCTTTCATAAACTACAACATACACATTTCTACCTTTAGATACCAATGATTTTATCGTATCCTGCTCCTTTCAAATGGTATCGGTATGTGATTGTGTCTTTCAATGAAAAGGTAAATGATAGGCAGTTCGTATGATAGATATTAGCCGGATTGTGAAAAAGTCCCACCATAGCAATACATTTTGAGCTAAAAATAGACTCGGTCGTTATGTTTTGACGAACCGTCGGTGTTGTTATAAAATCTCGTAACTACGGCTTGATTCAAGCCGTAGGTACGAGATCTTATAACAACAACAACAACAACGAAAACTCTACTGTTTGTCCGAAATTACGTCACGGTTAGATGGATAAAATCGTCCCCTAATCGAGACTATCAAAACAGTGTCTAAGTGGAGACTGGTCTGGACCTATGGTGCTCTCTAACAGATGCTACAGGTCATTAGGAAGTTATTAGAGAACAGCTAGCCTGTGTTTCAGTCTGATCATTTCCCTACATTTTTACTTTTCCTGTACAAATATCACAGTAAAAACACGATCAATAACGGATACCGCATTCATAACAGGTACCATACTCCCCACAGAGTGATTGTTCGTCGCTCTTCACATAATCATCTCTGCAAGGGGCTACCTCGGCTAGAGTCCAAGAATCGTGGTCTACCGAAGGATAACGTCTTTAATTACTGTATAACTGTTTCATTTCTTGTATTATACATAAGAGAAAGAAAATATTATTCTGATTACATCGGAAGTGCTCTCAAATTTAAGTATTGATCTAATAAAATGGGACCATTTTCATATTGTTCCTAATTAAAATGGGACTATTTTCATATTCTTCCGCGCCTCTAGCTGTGAAAGAGAGTGAACAGGTACATGTATCAATATCTTTGGCATGTTGACTCATTGACTCTTGTATATTTACCGACTAAACCCAGGCTAAAGAAAAGCATAACGTGCCTCGATAAGACTGTGCGTACACCATGCTGGTATCAAAGGCCCCATAAGGGCCCATTTGCCAAAATCACGGCTAAAATGATTAATGCTTCTATACACCAAGCCATCATTTATGAACAGAAAAACGTATTTATCAAACTTTCTGCAGACTTATTACAATTGCGCTGACAGTCGATTTCATACAGTCACAAATAAAAAGTCTAAAACGGCGCGGTGATAAATAGCTCTTTTCAACCTTTTCTGATACAACAAAATTTTAGGTTTTTCCAAAGATTACGTAGACGACATAATGAAGATTACAGAATATAGAAATGTTTTGTTCAAGATTCCGGTAAAAATGTCGCTGCTTTTCACCGAAAACCTCGTAACTGCAGCTTGTTTTAAGCTGCATGTACGAGGTTTTCGCTGAAAAGCGACGATATGAGTTTGCCAGGCTATTCCAGACACTTTGCTGTATTATAAGTTTATAACATCAAATGATTCAAACCGTGATGCATTTTTAAAAATTTTCAACGTGAGATAATACATGTATATTGCGTGGCGAATATAGGCCTGAAGAGCAAAAAAATGCCTTCAATGCTGTAAGTCTGACATTTGACAAAAGTCATTTGTCTCTCACTAGTTAATGGGTGTGAAATATCTATGTGAGAGAGCAACAGCATAGCAACATAGCAAACAGCATTATCCCAACCAATCAATTAGTTGCAGAAAGTGATGGGCCTTTTAAACATTTTCTGGAAAAAATAGTTTTTGAGGACCGAACAAAACTTGTAATCAGGTGTTGGTCTGAAATACTATAAGGGATATTTTCGTAGATCCCGACTTAATTATGTTTTCAAAAGGAATTATGTATAAATCATCTAAACTACGTGATTTGGTTTTGGGAAAAAAACTGAGTTTGAACACCATTTACTTGGACCTGTTTATGTATTTGTAGCTTAGAAATGCGTTTAAAATAGTATTGCCGTAACCCTTCCCATAGAACACATTTTAGAATGGTCAAAATTGAAAGCCGTTGCAGATGACAAACTGACAAAATGGATGTAAATAAAAGTGCATAATGTATCCTGTCTAACGCAGGAAATATTGAGAAAAATGAGAAAATGCAGTATTTCCTTCTTTTGTCCCATTATTTTTCAAAATATTTACTGTTTTTGAAGTCAAAACCAGCTGAAATCTGCGGAATGGTTAGGCCTATAGCGTCGAATTTATTTCTCTCGTGTTTGACATTGAACTGGTTGTCCGTGTTAGATATGACGCATTTTGGGTAGAGGAGGCGTGAAATGGTCACACTGGCAGTATCAAATTTAACACGTTAGTAACGTAATTTGTGGGCGAGTATCGTTCAATCCTTTCCCGAACGGCAAAAAACAAAGAGAGTTCATATTGATGGTTAATGTATGCGATCCTACATGTAGTATTTGGCATTGAAGAAAAAAATGTAAGCAGTTCCTTCTTTTCTCTCAATGTTATCGCAAGTTCCGTCTTTTATAAGAGATGCATAAATGCACGTTGAATGCAGGGATTGTTTCGGAAAGGATGAAAAGGGTCGGGAATAGGGAACGATTTTATTCGGTCAACGTAATTTTGGACAAACAATACTGTTTTTCATGGGTGTTGTTACAAAATCTCGTAACTACGGCTTAATTCAAGACGTGATTACGAGATTTTGTAACAACACCGACGTTTTATGAATATATAACGGTAAACCCAGTTTCTTTTAGCACAAAATTCATCGCTTTTGTTTTTCTCTCGTGTTTGGCATTGAACTGGATGCTCGTGTTAAATATGACGCGTTTTGGGAGGAGACGTGATTTGGTCACACTTACAGTATGAAATTTAACGCATTGTTAACGTAGAGTGTGGGTGAATATCTTTTATCCCTTTTCAAACGACAAAGAAAAATAAATTTCATATCGATGATTAATGCAGGCGATGTAATTATTAGTACTAGTAGTACTAGGCAATGACGGTTCTATAGTTGTTATCTGGTTTGCAAGCAAATCCTTATTTTCTGTAAACGTTTTTGCAAGTTTTGTCTCTCTTTGACCTTGAATCCAGGGGTTGCTTCAATAAGAAAGGAATTAGTTTCAGCATTAGTACTAGAATTACGATAGCATTCAAAGCATTCGTCTGTAAAATCATATAACAGTTCATATACATGTAGATTCTGCTCTCATTAAATTTTATCAACAAATTTTGATAAATTCATTCATTTATTTGTGTGGTTACACGTAGAACCCTTTTGAAAACAAATTCAATACCAGTGCAACAAAGAGCATGTTTTTTTTCTACTTTAGTACCAGTACAGTCGTTGATGACAGGGTATCTCGTAATTTCTCAAATAATGCCGTTTCTTTATCTTTCCACCCGAATTCCTCAACTGGACTTCTCATCCCCTTGCTCTTTAACATCGGCGTTAAAAGATCAGCTAGTAATCTTGTATTTTTGCTTACATCTTTTCAAAAACGCCGGTAATACCATACTGCTAAAATTGATGATTGATCTCAGTTCATCCACGTTTCTGGGAATTGGCCAATTCTTAATTTCCTCCATCTTCTCAGTGTCCGCCTCAATTCCATCAGTGCTTATGTACAATATGTCCCAAAACTTCACTATATTTTTGCGGTGACAACTTCAAATTCAACCCTCTTACTCTAGTGGGAACGACATTTAGACAATGTAAGTGCTTATCAAACGTCTCTTTATATATTACTACCGCTATGTCGTCTAGATAGATGACGCAAATGGTCCCATTGTAATTTCCGAGACGCTCCTCCACCAGACGCTGATACGTAGCCGGAGCATTGGATAAACCGAACGGTATTCTGTTGTTCTTCTAGAATCCTAATGGTCCGACTGAAAAGCAGTTCTCTCTTTTATTTGTGTTCCTCTTCTTTCTTGTTGGTACCCTGACTTGATATCGGTGGTGCGAAAATATCTACTCCATTTTAAAACACCAAACATCTCTATCCTAGAGAGTGCGTATTCGAACCATCAAATGCAAAATTATAGTTGGTTTGAGTTCGATAATGTTTTGTTTACATAAGTTAATTTTCATAAACATGCTCCATAATACCATAATCAGACTTCGGCACGTGTATGTATGATATTAGTCTATACTGTCTGCAAAATAAAATGGTTGCGACTGATTGCTTATTGAAAGGAGTGGAAGACGACAACAGTTATATTACTAAGTGATGTGATTTTTTTGTACATTATAGTTCGTAATTATTGAGCCAAAAGGAGGAAATGTTGGGTACAAGTATTTTCTCCTTTTGTCTAAGTATTTCCAAAGGTTTTTTTTTTTTTTTTTTTTTTTACTTTTGCGGACATCAAAACCATGTGTTGTTGTTTATTAAAATGTTGACTACTGACCATGATGAAAGGTGACAGGTAAGCGTTGACTTGAGTTTTATTGATGTTGTTGTTGTTGTTGCTGCTGCTGTTGTTGTTGTTGTTGTTGTTGTTGTTGTTGTTGTTGTCGTCGTTGTTGTTGTTGTTGTTGTTGTTTTCTTGTTTTTCTTTTTTTCTTTTTGTTTTTTTCTTTGTTTGTTTGTTTTTATTAACAATATGAAGAGTGATAATTATATTATGTTGAGTTTACTGGAAACACTGATGAATAATGTTGACCCAAAAACAGACGGTAGAAAATTGACCGCCCATATGTATACATCAAATCTTCCACTTTTGGAAGCAATATGAAGTTCAAGTGACCGGGCCTTTATGTGGAAGTTATATGCTCATTGCTCGGATAAGCAGGTAATATAGACGTAGATCAGCGTGTTTTGTCAAATCTATACCTATACTTACTGCGAAATAAGGAAATGGCGGGATTAATTTATCACAGCAGATGTCACACGAATGACCTTGAAATGGTTTCAGATTAATATATTTATTTTACTATTATAGACAAACAAATTTGTAAGTTGATCGGTCAAGGGTATTATAAACATTGGACACGGTGTGAAATAATCCCTAGAATGGAATGATATGATGTTACTATCAAATAGGTAAATAAACTCATGGACCGGCTCAAGTTGCATAGGGATGGGTGTTGGGCAGAAAATTCTTATTTTTCCATTAATACTTTTCTATGCAAAAGTAAGATAGACATTTTCTTACAACTGTTCACTTTACCAGCCTAAAACAATGTTGTTTTGGGGTCAGTGTTAGATAAAAAAAAAAACTTGAATAGCCTCACATGTTCAACCAAGTCACAGCTCTCCAACAAAAACCTCGTAACTTCAGCTTAGAACAAGCTGCAGTCACGAGATTTTTGTGGAAAGGCAGCGATACTTTTAAGATGCTTCTTCAGAGTTTTCGCCGCTGAAAAGGACGATAAAAATCTTGATCTTATGTATACATGCCATAGACAATTCCAATTTAACCCATTACTGCACAGTAACGCATTTTGACTACCTCCAAAGAAAAGGCTTGGGAAAACATTGTGGAAAATGAAGAAATTGCTTGTGACAAGCAATTTCTTCATTTCCCACAATATTTTTTACTCAAAAAGACCAAAAATATAAATTTTCATTCAGTTTTAATTGTCCTCTGCAACATCTTTGAATTTGGAGCATTCCAAAATTTTGTCGTTTGGTAAAGGGTTAATGACGCCTTATGACGCACCATAAGACAAAGGCTATGGACAAAATTGTGGAAAATAAAGAAAGTACTTGCGACATGACATTTCTTCATTCCCACAATGTTTTCTATACAGAAAAAACCGAAAATGTAGAATTTCATTAACGTAAAGTTATCGTCTGCAACATTTTTGAATTTGGACAAGACTAAAATTTTGCTGTCTGTTGAGGTATTTACCAACTAGGCTATCCAGCATTTGCTCCTTTTCTGTAAATACCTTCTATCATTTGTGATAAGTTGTACACATTCTATTTATACATAAGGTAGCACAGAATTAGTCGAACGGAACTTCGACCAATCAAAACTGTCAATTAGAATAAAGAGCAGTTTTAGCGAGGGCGTGAACAATGGAGTAGACTAATAGTTTGTAAGTTTTTAGCAAATAAACGAGGGAATTTGCAATATTTAACCCATTCCCAAACAAGACCTGGTTTTGACGTCGCTTTACAGAAAAGGCTTGGGAAAACATCGAGTCAAAAGAAGAAACTGTTGATAACCAGCAGTTTCTCCTTTTGCCTCAATATTTTCTTGGCTATATCACACACAATTTCAATCTTTATTAACACCCATTTTGTCGTCTTAAACAGCTTTTGAATTGGACCACCCTTAATTGCTGTCGTTTGGGAAAGGGTTAAAGACGTCATCCTTCGCGTTAAAGGGAGATATCTTAGTAATATGTCTCAGAGTTTTCGACTATTTGTGTGAAAAGGAGAACGTACAAAAAGTCTTGTAATTAAGTGTGCGTTAAAAAAAAAACAAATAGAAACCATTTCCAAAAACAAAATCCTACAAATACTGTTGCGTACACCAAGAAACAATGTGGAAGAGAATAAAACAGAGAAACAGTACAAATAGTTTTTCTTTCGTTTTTTTCCTCTCTGTTCGCAGGCTCTTTTTTTCCTCTTTGTTCGCAGGCTCCTTTTGTGAGAAACACAAAATACTTATTTGTATAAGGGTTAATCATGAAATAGATCTATGTGGTTCATAGAAATAAATTCGATTATAAATGAAAATAATAATATATATTTGAATATTAAGATAATAGTTTAAAATCATAATGATAATAAGCAAATTTCTCTTTTCCCTCTGCGTTTTCTATTCTATAAATTACCATTTATCTACTCTTGACATCAAATGCAAATCCTTTCAACTTGGCGATGCCTAAAATGCTGCTATTGGGTAAGTGTTTAACCCTTTCCCAAACAGCAAAATTTTGGGGTGGTCCAATTTGAAAACTGCTGCAGACGACGAAGTGAATTCAAATAATGATAGAGTTTGTGTACCATATAGCACAGAAAACATCGAGACAAAAGGAGAAAATGCTGATTATCAGCATTTTCTTCTTTTGTCTCAATATTTTCAAAAGCTGTTTATATAAGGGATGTCAAAACCAGGTTAAAGGTTTTAAGGAAAATGGTTAAAAAGAAACATCGCTTGAACATAAATTGTCTACACCCCTGCAAATAATAAATTGCAGTATCCTGGCGTAAAATAATGAATTAAACCTTTTCCCAACCAAGACCTTGAATTGACATCGCTATTATAAAAAGCTTTAGAAAATAATGAGGCAAAACATATATTGATGATTATCAAAATTGTCTCACTTTGCCTATATAATTCCTCTGATGCATTTTTCACAGACTCTTTAATTTCCTAAACATCCTTTTTCTACTTTGCGCGATTTTTCAATCGGGTTACCTTAATATTTTACAGGGTGGGAAAATGGATGTAAATGTCATATCTGTAGAAAGAGTCTGGGGATTCTGTAGATCTTTGTTAACCGTTTTTAAAAACTAGATATAGTTTTGACGTCCCTAATAGATAGAGCTTGGGAAAACATTGAATCAAAAGAAGAAATTGCTGAAATTCAGCAATTTCCCCCCATTTGCCCAAAGCTTTCATAAACTACAACATACACATTTCTACCTTTAGATACCAATGATTTTATCGTATCCTGCTCCTTTCAAATGGTATCGGTATGTGATTGTGTCTTTCAATGAAAAGGTAAATGATAGGCAGTTCGTATGATAGATATTAGCCGGATTGTGAAAAAGTCCCACCATAGCAATACATTTTGAGCTAAAAATAGACTCGGTCGTTATGTTTTGACGAACCGTCGGTGTTGTTATAAAATCTCGTAACTACGGCTTGATTCAAGCCGTAGGTACGAGATCTTATAACAACAACAACAACAACGAAAACTCTACTGTTTGTCCGAAATTACGTCACGGTTAGATGGATAAAATCGTCCCCTAATCGAGACTATCAAAACAGTGTCTAAGTGGAGACTGGTCTGGACCTATGGTGCTCTCTAACAGATGCTACAGGTCATTAGGAAGTTATTAGAGAACAGCTAGCCTGTGTTTCAGTCTGATCATTTCCCTACATTTTTACTTTTCCTGTACAAATATCACAGTAAAAACACGATCAATAACGGATACCGCATTCATAACAGGTACCATACTCCCCACAGAGTGATTGTTCGTCGCTCTTCACATAATCATCTCTGCAAGGGGCTACCTCGGCTAGAGTCCAAGAATCGTGGTCTACCGAAGGATAACGTCTTTAATTACTGTATAACTGTTTCATTTCTTGTATTATACATAAGAGAAAGAAAATATTATTCTGATTACATCGGAAGTGCTCTCAAATTTAAGTATTGATCTAATAAAATGGGACCATTTTCATATTGTTCCTAATTAAAATGGGACTATTTTCATATTCTTCCGCGCCTCTAGCTGTGAAAGAGAGTGAACAGGTACATGTATCAATATCTTTGGCATGTTGACTCATTGACTCTTGTATATTTACCGACTAAACCCAGGCTAAAGAAAAGCATAACGTGCCTCGATAAGACTGTGCGTACACCATGCTGGTATCAAAGGCCCCATAAGGGCCCATTTGCCAAAATCACGGCTAAAATGATTAATGCTTCTATACACCAAGCCATCATTTATGAACAGAAAAACGTATTTATCAAACTTTCTGCAGACTTATTACAATTGCGCTGACAGTCGATTTCATACAGTCACAAATAAAAAGTCTAAAACGGCGCGGTGATAAATAGCTCTTTTCAACCTTTTCTGATACAACAAAATTTTAGGTTTTTCCAAAGATTACGTAGACGACATAATGAAGATTACAGAATATAGAAATGTTTTGTTCAAGATTCCGGTAAAAATGTCGCTGCTTTTCACCGAAAACCTCGTAACTGCAGCTTGTTTTAAGCTGCATGTACGAGGTTTTCGCTGAAAAGCGACGATATGAGTTTGCCAGGCTATTCCAGACACTTTGCTGTATTATAAGTTTATAACATCAAATGATTCAAACCGTGATGCATTTTTAAAAATTTTCAACGTGAGATAATACATGTATATTGCGTGGCGAATATAGGCCTGAAGAGCAAAAAATGCCTTCAATGCTGTAAGTCTGACATTTGACAAAAGTCATTTGTCTCTCACTAGTTAATGGGTGTGAAATATCTATGTGAGAGAGCAGCTGGAGGCTCGGTTTGGATATCGTCCCTTGACAGCCAGAAGTCGCTATCAGCAGTTTTTATAGTTTTGAGAAAAACGCGTTTAAAGTTTTGAACTTGTCTCTAAATTCACACAATTGCTGTATGTAAATGGAATTTTGCATAGTGGTAGATACGCCTCTGAAGATTGTTCGTATAAAATATTACATATCTATATTGAAAATTAAGGCCGTATTTGGTAAAAATAGCTGATAGCCACTTCTGGCTCCCGACATTTCTTCAGAAAAGTGTTGATTTGTGGCAGCTATCAGCAGACTTAATCCGTGGTTTTATCAATTTAACTTCTCGTTAATTGGTTTTTATTCACCATTTAACAAAAAATAAGTTTTGATTTATATTTAATGCAGTTTTAAGTTGTTTTTCTGGAAATGTCCCATAAATCACAAGCATGTAGTACATATCACTAATTTGTCTTCTTCTTTCGTCTTCTACTTGTTTTGTTTATAATTAATTGTTGCCAGTGTTGTCGTCAATACTTTAGAATTAAGAAGTCGTTTATCTGTACTTAGTATGGTGGAGTGAACGAAGGTAAACATGGCTTTGATGAATTTCAATAAAAAAAACTCTGAAAGAAGACGCACGCAAAAATCTGTGCATTTAAAAAAATGATTGTCTTTCTAAAACAAACATAAAATGATAATTTTGTTGATGTGTTTGTCTGAAAAATTGGTATTTTTAGATCATTGCTTAAGATTAATACCCATCTAATGCCGCACACAGATACAAAACTAATCCGGTTGATCCCTGAAAAACAAATTTTCGTTTTTGAAGGATGTGGCTTTATTTAACAATGTTTAAATGGAAAAGTAATGAGATTATCTTTTGCCACAAATTATATAATAAATACTTTACGAATTTATTGACTGGATTGGTATTTAAGATTCATAGAAATATACATTTTGGTATTACTGAACTAGATTTTGTGCGTTACAAAAAAAGGCCCTTTAGATCCTACAAAAAAGTTGTCTGCAATTAAACTTTGTCGGATTATTAAACAAGACTGATTCTGACATTGATATTTTAACCAAAGGAGTGCATTTTATTCATTTATAGCAATCATTGTATAGAACATTTACAGAAACGAAGTTTGAAATTTTATACTGCCAGAAGGCGCTATCAGCATTCAAAACATACAAAAATGTATAATTTGAGAATTGTTCATTCTGCATCTTAAATAAAAACACGATCAGTCAAAGAAATGAAACAATTCTGAAGTTATTTGAAGCTCAGAATGATCAAAACACAGAGTGACAATATTTGTGATGGGGTGCCAGAAGTGGCTATCAGCAAAAGCTTAAAGTCCACATTTTAAAACACCAAATAGAATGTGTTCGGCTTATCTACATAATATCAAACACGTCTAGAATAAACATTTGAAATGGTAGAAGGCCAATGAAATAATAAACAGATGCATATCTGATAGAACTCTTGTATAATAGAGCTCAAGTATGGTATGTATGCAAGATATAGGTGATTGTTGATAGCTACTTCTGGCACCCCATCATCTGCTGATAGCTACTTATGGCAGCCAATAAATATGGCGGTTGCTGATAGCCTATAAATGTCCCTTGTCAGTTTTACCATTTATAGTTGGAATATGACAATAAAATTTTGTGTGTAGGTAGAACACCATATTTACACCTCATTTATGCTAAAAAGTGCATTTCGACCAAATGTGCTGATAGCCACTTCTGGCTGTCAAGGGACGATATTCTGGTTGTACTGATACGAGAAATACCAGGAACCCACGGTTAGGTGCTCCAGCCGCCGCGATATGACCATAGAAGTTAAAAACGGCGTAAAACCCCAATAAAATCAAATTAAATCCATGCTGTAAGTCATTTGAGGTTGCAGGTCACTCATATTGGCTCCTATATAATTCTATGTAAAATGCATATTTTCCATACATTGTCACACTATCCAAAACTTTCATTAAGCCAAACTGCGCCTAAACCGTAACAGGTCCGTCCTTGACATTTGGAATTTCCGAGAAACGGACCCACCAACATGCAGTTGATTCTTCACAATTTGTAATCAAACATATCTACCGTGTATATATTTCCACGCAAAATTGTAGACACCGAAAATGGTGGACACGTGCATTCCTGCACACCAAGACATCAATATAGCCCTGAAAGGGAAGCTTCATTCTGACCCAAATTTTTTAAAATATGTCACTCAAAAGCATCCACTGAAAATCTTAGCTCGGGCTCATTCAAGCAGAGAGCAAGGCATGAACAATGCAGAGGTCATTTTTTTAAAAGAACTATTTTAGCACCCTACAACCTAGGAAGCATTTGCCTGGGTGATCTTCTGTTGCTTTTGTTGCTGTCGTTGATGTTGTCATCGCCGTCCCTGCTGTTGCTGACAAGTATACTGACCCCCCTTTCAAGAGGCCATAACCGGTGAATAGCATACCGTGATTTGTCCAAAATGGCTTGTATAACGTCAACACCGGGCTGATTCTGACAATTTACCGAGCGGTCAATACTTAAACCATTGCTAAAAGTGGCAACACAACCAGACGTGTGACGTTCTGTATCATAGTTTTATAACGGTGGAGATTGTGCTTCATGGGATGGATACCAAATACGACCATAGAGTCCTCGATTATAGTAAAAGATTTTGCAATATTTTTTTAGTTCTGAATCAATTTTCAAAGGGTTTGTTGAGGGTACCCCGCCTAACTTAGCTATTTTCTCAGAAAAAACGACTTATTTTAGGAACCCTTTTACTTTTTTCGAAAATTTATCCCAACCGTCCAGAAGGCGATATGATAACAACTACGATCTAATTATCCGCGCAGCAAGTAAGAAATTGTGCAATTATTGTCTCATTTCTTCGTCAATTTTCAAGCGCTTTGTTGAATGTATCCCGCCTTACTAAGTATCAGATAGAGGCTGTATAGTAGATTCTACGCGATATAAACGTTCAAAAAGCACATCCTTTGAACGTTTATGTCGCGTAGAATCTACTATACAGACTCTATCTGACTTAGTGTTCGTCAACCAATGAAAACATACGCTTCTACTGTCATTCTTCATACCACGCATCCGACGGAGCTACTATCGAGCGAATCTTACTGGAATTACATCATTTCCCCAAAATTTACATCATTTTCTCAAAAATTACATAATTTTTCATAACTGCACAGGAAACGGGAGCGTGGTTATGTATATCCGTGACATAAACTGACCGGCAGTGCGTTTATGTGAAATATAGCGCCGAAATTTTCTGCAATTTCATTGGTCCAAAAACTCGGACGAACACTAAGCTCTTTCCTCAAATGTATGACTTGATTAAAAACTCCTTGTACTTTTCCTAAAAGTTGATCCCAACTGACCAGGAAAACGATCTGATTTTTTTATTCCTTTTTTTTCTGGTCGGCTGGGATCAAATTTTGGGAAAACTAGAAAGATTCCACAATTGAGTCATATAGTTTAGGAAAGAGCCCAGTAAGGCGACAACAAATCGCTTGAAATTTGAAGCAGAAATAAGAAAGTTTTTGCACAATTTCTTACCTGAAGCGGGGCTCATTTTGCCATAGTTGTTATCCATCCCATGAGGCACAATCCCCACCGTGATCATGCGATTTTATCGAAATTGAGCTGCTTTACTTTTGTTTTCATAACTTACACGCTTGGACAGTTTTCTGAAAAATGAAAGTTTAGCCATGTTCTCTTGCATTCTTTACATATTCTGTTTATATTATTTAGTCTTAACAATATACATGACAACTTTCTGTGTGTCTTACATGTATAAAGTCAGTGTCATTCCAACTAAATTGAGTAATACACATGTGTAAATACTTTAACCCATTCCCGAAAAAATCTGGTTTTGACGTCGGTAACAGAAAATGCTTGAGCGATCAATGAGAAAGAAGAAAATGCTGCTAACCATTGACCTTGTTATGAATAAAAACACTTTCTCCCATGACTTACTCTCCATATTGCAGAGGTCTATTGATTAAACCATCAAATACGACCTCTGCAGTTTTCGGTACGCCAACAGCCTATTTGGTCGTCATAATCTAATTATAGCACACCATTTGAATTATCGAATCAAAATCATTCTGTTTTATCTTGCATGATCATTACGTATACATTACGTCGATTCTATTTTTGGATGAAGCCGGTAACATTTGAAATATCGAATCAAAATCATTCAGTTTGATCTTGTTTGATTACATATATACATTACGTCGCTTCTATTTTTGACTGAAGCCGGTAATTTGAAGCGTCAGCCAATGAAAGTTTGTATCAACTTTTTAAATTGTTTTGTTGTGTATCGCCAACGATTGGATACTGAAATCACGCCAAGGCCCCGAGATTAGACGTGAAATGACCCCGCGAGAACAGAGCTCATTCTATCGAAATGGAATGTAGAGATAATGTGCTCTGTTCATAAGAGAGTACCCATGACTATACACGATTATTTTACAACTGACAAACTTCACGCATCATTTTACACAAGAAGGCCTACTCAGATCATGTCGAATCATCATGAGATATAACAAATTATCAAAATTTGTCACAGATCATCAAGTGCTTAAGCGACAAGGAGTGGAATAATACTCGTGAAGACGCCCAAATGTGAGAAAAATGGCGACCTTACTAGGTATGTCCACAAGTCGGTGTTGTTGTGTGAAATGAGCTCAGATTATATCGACCATTCACAGAAATATTGTACACGAGTATATCGTCGCTTTTCAACAAAACCTCGTATCTACAGCTTTAACCAAGCTGTAGATACGAGATTTTTGTTGAAAAGCAACGATATCTTTTCCTAGAACTGCACCCAACCTGCACTTGATTGAATCGACTTGTACTCGAGTGATTCCCGGATGTATCCTGATCGACTCGACCCTACGCCATATGTTCACCCGATCAAATCGACTATATATAACGGTTGATCGAGTAGAGAATCAGTCATAATAGTCGTGTTTAGTCGAGGAATTCAAACGACGGAATTGATATACTTAATTTGACCAGCAGCGGGAACCTAGCATAAAATTGCCCCTTGAATATAGCTCTATTAAAATCTTTCTAAACCACACCTTTAGAAAGTTTTTAAGACAGACTAGAGCAAGTACAGAGAAGAACCACCCGTTTCTTATAATATATTATGGAAACTATAAACCAAGTGCAAATAGAATTGACAGCAAGATACTAAAAGTACCTGAAATACTCTTCTACGAGAAGGAAGGGGGCAAGTCAGAATGACCTTCCCTTACAGGTTGGCTGAGGGACTAGTACAAGCAATGCCTCCATATACATATGCATATTTGACCCCAATCAGTAGTAAAAGATTCATAAACCTCAAATACTTGATCATTTTGTTAGCACAAATCTAGTGAAATTCCAGACAATAAATAAACCATGCCAATAGTTAAAAGACTATATGAGTCAATTTCAAAATTCGCAGGTTTTTGGACCAGCAAATCATGAAAAATAATCGTCAAATATCTTAAGGTTTGTGTTCTTTTAAAATTTGTTGCTATATTCCTAATAGCATGTTTCAAATCATTTTCCACCCTGAATTGTGGGTGTGTAGCTTCTAAATCGGTTATTAACAATGTGTTCCGGACAAAAATGTCTTTGGTGTTCCAGTTATATAAAGGTATGAAAATGATATCAATTAAAAGATATTTCACATTTTTTTTACCAAATAACATCTTAAAAGGTCAATGACTGATAAATAATAGAAAAAAATCATTTTGGATGCATAATTACATAATCAATTACATTAAAGTATCCCTGGCTGATAAAGTTGGAAAAAATCAAACATTTTAGTCTCAAAATTTCTTATTTGAGCTCAAATGTCCAGAAAAGTTTCAATCGTCAAAATTAATATATCCAATTTGCTTTATATAACTGGCACTTTTGATGCATTTGCTTGATCAGTTTTTGTAGAAAATGAATTTAACATTACCGGAACACCAAAGACATTAGCGGAACACCAATGACATCAACATAACCCCAAAGAAAATCATCTATTTCTTTGCTTTAACATGTTTATTTTGCATTGATTTGGATGGAAACTGGCAGCTAATATTTGTCCCATTTGATTCCGCTTTCCGTAACGTACATAAGAACTCTTGCCAACTTAAAGTCCAAGCTTAACCTCCAGTTGATAGTTAAAGCTAACCACCTCTAAGACATGAATTTAGTAACACAGCATGAGTTGAAAGATATAGGAATGCAAAGAGATATAGTTAATGTGTAATAATTTGGGATTTTAATGCACCAATATAAAACATGTAGGGCAATATTGTTCTAAGCATTTACCGTCTGTCAGGCTGCCCGTCAGTTCAAAACGTTTAATAGACCTTTAACGGGTTCTGGAGTGATCTCCCTTGAAAGTTATCTTCCTTGAATTATTGGGTTGTTCCGTTTCCGGTTAGGGCTGCAGATAAGAAGGGTTTTCGCTATTTCAGAATGCAAAATGTCTTGAATTGTTCTTCAAATCCTATGCAGCATATGCTGTAGGTACTCATTGTATCATCTTCTTAAGATGAATAAAATGCGTACCCATTATGTATGTTTAAGGTTCGAAGTAATAATTTTAGAATTGTTTACCCCGCTTATCAGCTGCTATGCAGTTAAATACCAAATATCATTCATTGCTGATGATTGGCCTAATAATTTAAACTTTTCAAACAAGACCTGATTTTGATGACTCTAAATATCGTTTGGAAACTATCGAGAGAAAAGGTAATCTTGTTAATATTGGGCATTTTCTATCCCTCCTTTGATAGTTTTGCAACAATTTACACGTTTTCTGTCTTATTTTGTCACGTGAATTAGCGTTCATTGTTCAGTAGTCTAAAAGGCTGTTGTTTGGAAAAGGGTTAAACTTTCAAGTTTTTTTCTTTTCTTTTTTTTTTTTTTTTTTTTTTTTTAGCACGGGTTTGCAATCTCATTTTAACATACTATTTTTGAGCAGTTTAATAGGCTGTCGTTTGGGAAAGGGTTAAACTTTCAACATATTTTTTTTTCTTTTTGTTTGTTTAGCACGGATTAGCAAATGTGTTAAATAAGTCGTAAAATTGTGTAATAAAGGGTGAAAGTTCGAGTTTTGTCGTGTCTATTAATTTATCTTTCGGTCCTGTCAATCTTATGTCTATTGTGATAAATCCGTTTAATATACAGTAACTTGTGTTTTATCGGGCCGAGATCAATTAAAGGAATTTGGCTATCTGATTGGGGTGATATACACAAGGTCCATGGAAATTAACATTCCAATTCCCTTTTGTCGGCAGACAATTAATTATTAATCCTTTGACAAACAATGAAACGTACGTTTGACATACTAGAAGGTCAGTAACTATGCCAAAAGAAATGCGGAGATTTAAAAGCTTATTGAGAGGAAAAGTATACTTTCCTTTTTCTCAATATGTACGAAAATATTTTCTATCATTCATATTTAATTTAAGTGCGTTGCAGATGTGAAGTTATTTAAATTTTGGATTTATTTCACGATATGAAGACTTTAATGTCAAAATGACTGATTTGAAAGAGTGTCTTGGATCAACTAACTCCAAAATTAATGTTGAATCAAGAAAGTGAAAATAATCCAACTAGAATGAAATATTAAAAACTACATTATTACTACAATTTGCAAAACAAAATAAAATCTTTCTCGTCATTGATAATCGGAAATCCTGGAGCTTGGCAAAGATTTTTTATGGCTTTCAGCCTTTCAACTAGGCCGATTTTTAACCCGGATTAAACATATCAATTGGGTGAAATCAAAGTCGAAACTTAGTCTGGTATAATAAGTAATAAATAAACAATCCAATGTGTACGATGATTCTGCGAAATATGCGTCTGTAAAGAAAATAATCGTATTTTGCGAGCGAAGCGATGATTTTTACTCTTTAGCGTATCTAGAAAAATAGACCGGAACTACCCAGTTGTGTTCAAGGGAGATAAACCCCATTAAATCAAGAGCAATATCAGGATAACTCTTGGATCTCGGTAGGGGTCTATTGGCATTTCTGTAAAAGAAAATGGACAAAGAAACCTCACGTTTGGTATGTAACGTTTCTTTAATGATATCTATCTGTTCCATTCATTCAGGCATTCCCCAAAGTCATTTTCAACCCTTAACTCCATTTAAAACATCGAGCGAAACCTAAATTTGGCATTTTCTCTGAAAGTATTACACGAACAAAGCTGAAATTTGGTATGTTACCTTATTTTAATAATATCTATCTGATCCATGCAATATGACATGCCCCAGTGCCATTTTATTTTTGTCTTTGGCGTTCCAGTGCTTAGACCGGAACACCAAGGACTGTAACACCAAGGACAATTTCACACTAATTTGCAAAAAAATATGTGTAAAATATGGTATTTGTTAAATCTACTGTTGAAAGCATTTACTGTACTCAAAGTCAGATATAACGGACAAATATCTAATAAAAATGTGCATTGCAAAGTATAATAAAGTGTGTCATCCCAAAGACAAAGAAAAAAAGTACAGTATAAATTAATTGCCTTCTTTTTCAATTTATTAACAAGACACAAAATAAATACTTCCTCTTTTAATTGTAATGTTTGAACCTACGATAGCTTTTCAAAGGGAGGTAGATGATTTGTGTCTGCATTTAATCGAAATTGCATTTCTTTGACCTTTTAGACACTGGAACACCAAAGACAAAAATCTGTGGGACAAGGATATATGATGATTTTTTTACCATTTACATAATATTATTTGGGTAACTAGTATATTTAAAGTGTAATTATACATATTGTCAAGCAAACTAACCAAAAAAGTGTTTCAATTACGTTCAAAAGTAGTTATCTTTGCTGGTCAAAACCAATGAGGGTAGCAGTGGGACAAAGCAAATTTACACATTTCAGGCCATATAACAAGTAAAATATCTCACTAAAGCATGTAACATGCTATATTTGTATGCTTAATCAGCACAATTGCATTGGCATCTACTCTTTTTTAACATTAATGTTTATTTGTTTCTTAAATGTACAATTTATCAAACCTGCGAATTTTGAAAACGACTCATATGTTGAATACCGAACAGTTCAAACAGTCATCATTCACTCGAACAATTGGAACACTTTGGACTAAAGCAACAGAAAAGAGGAGATGAAATCATTCTAAAATAATTATTTCAAATGCAAACCTTTATTGTTGGTACTTATTTGAACTGTCTTGATGAGACTTTTTAAACCGATACCTAATGAATAGGGTTTGATAAAGACAAAATAATTGTTTTTCATCTAAAGCTCAGATTTCTACAGTGACATTATGTGTCAGATACTTCAATAAGCTCGCTAGAATTGTTACTAAACACTTCTGTCAGAACATCTCTCTCCCTCTTCGTGTATATGGAAAGCTGCTGCAGTTTAGACATCCAATTCCAGATGCAGGTCGAAAACAACGTCATTACACAACAATAAATCTGGCGTAATTTTCGTTTAATCAGATGCCTTGTTACATGATTTACGAAAAACTATGCCTAAGTTCTTAAGTAAAACGGTTTCCAGGCCCCGGTTTCTCAAAAAACTTAAGTACATTCTCATGAGAACATGCTCAACTTCAAAGGAATACTCTCCAACGTTGAAGGGTGTTCGATTGAAGTTCACGTAGATTTCGTGCGATTTGAGCACGGTGCTTAGATTTGAGCATGAGAACGTACTGAAGTTTTTTCGAGAAACCGGGGACAGGTCTACTACGGGAAAGTGTTATTGTTTTTCTCGGAATCTTACAGATCCAGATGGCAATATTTACACGGACGATAACGGCAGGAAGACGGCTCACTTTATCATACCTTTTGAACTCTCGCGAGATCACAGTGACACGTGACCCGTCACATAGGAATGACTATCGTAGGAACCCCCGCGATTTCCCGTGCAAACTCTTATTGTATCGTCCGTGCAGTGAAAACTTAAGAAAACGTTTAGAGAAAAGAACAAAACACAAATTGTTCATTTCTGCATGCACAACTACCTTCCAGTCATACGGCAAAGGCTACTACACGGTATCGGTGTCCCAGTCTACATGATATAGTTCGACCGGAAGAGCGTTTACACACATCTACTTGTACCATAGACTGGTTCCCTGTCCCAGATCTATCGATCATATTGCATAGAGACGACGGGGTACCAGTTTACTTGTACCAGCCGTTTGTCATTCAGGAGAACACCGTACCAAATGTTTACTGCATACAGAAACATTGTGAGATATGAAGGATATCATTTCAAACAGAAATCTTTTTTATTACTACGACCTGGAAGCTGCTCTGTTGTGGACTGTCTCCGTGGCTTAAACCTTTCCCAAACGACAAATATTTTACATTGGTCCAATATGAAAGAAGCTGCAGACGGCGACTTGTTTGATGTGAAAATGAAAAAAAATGTTTATGTTATAGCATAGAAAAGATTGAGACAAAAGGAGAAAATACTGATTATCAGCATTTTCTTCCTTTTTCACAATGTTTCCCCCAATTCTTTCTAGAAGCGGGTTCTGTCTTGCACTTGTTAACCCCCATGTTTACTCACACAAATAATCAGTGAATATTCAAAGAGCCATTGACCCCTCTGGTACTACTATATCAAATTAATCTGTATTGTTTGTTGGACAATATTGCTAATTTGCATCTTTTGGTCGATGAGATGGACGAACATTTGACTAAACCCTTTACCAAACGACTAAAAAGTAAGTGTGGTTCAATTCGAAAGATGCTGCAGATGAAAAAATGGTGGTAGTAAAGAAAGGATTTGTGTATATGAAACGCAAAAAAATGTTGAGACAAAAGGAGAAAATGATGATTGCCAGCATTTTCTTCTTTTGCCTCAATATTTTCCCAAGCCTTTTCTGATAGAGACGTCTTATTTTGGTTAACCCATTACCACACAGTGACTCCTTTTGACTCCCCACAATATAATGGCTTTTGAAAACATTGTGAAAAATGAAGAAATTGCTTGTGACAAGCAATTTCTTCATTTCCCACAATGTTTTCTACCCAAAAAGCTATAAAGTTTCGAAATTTCATCACATTGAAATGTTGTCTGCAACTTCTTTCAAATTGGACTACCTCAAAATTTTGTGAAATTTTGTCGTTTGGTTACCAATTATCCGTCATCAAACAACAGAATTTTAGACTGTCTCAATCTGATAGTTTTTGCTACCAATACAATACTGATAAAAAGACGGCATTTCTGTACAAAAGAGCATAGAAAATAATCAATCAAAAAGAGAATATGGCTGCTTTTCAACGAAAACACCGTAAATGCAGCTTAAAACAAGCTGCAGTTACGAAAGTTTTGTTGAAAAGAAACGATATTTTGGTTATCAACATTTATACTTTCGCTAAATAGTGTTTTCTAGGCTTTGCCGATAAGGGAGTCAAAAATGCAGGTCTTGTTTAGGAAAATGTTAACGTTAGAAGATTTTTTTCTAAATAAAGATACATTATAGTTCTTTTTGCGAAATAATGGACGTCTTATTTCGGTGAATGGTCTGTAAACATGGAAACACATCAATCAGAATTACTCCTTTACTAAACAATTGAATTTTAAGGTCGTCCAAATTGGAAAAAGTTGCAGACGACACCGTGGTTGATGGCAGAAGTAGAAAATATGTGCCATATATCGGAGGTAATACTGAGGGAAATGAGAAATATGATTGATTATCAGCAATTTCTAATTTTCTCTTTATGTTTTCTCAAATTGTTTTGCTACAGAAGTCAACCCCGTTTTGATTTGGAAAAAGTGGTAACCCTGATACTGATAGAATTCTTAAAGTTGAATGACCCGTTAATATTTGTTGTTGTTGTCGTGGTGGTGGTGGTGGTGGACACCCCACGTTCAAGCAGTCGTATAAACGGGTACACGGAAGAGTTGAAAGCTAAAGAGCCGAGATTGCAAGAGGCGCCGACAGTAAACGGCCGACTTGAGAATTGAAACTTATTTACCGTGGGGGTAAAATGGACAGTCGGTACAATATGACCATTAGTTTTTAGATTTCATTCTGTACTTTTATACATCACAGAAAACATTTACATGTATGTAGCCTAAATACAGATATTCACTGCTTTTCAACGAAAACCTCGTCACTACAGCTTGAAATAAGCAGCAGTTACGAGGTTTCGTTGAAAAGAAGAGAAATGCTGCTCTGCAAATCGTCCATATCGAATAGGCCCATATATCTAATGACTTAGACTGGACATTGCGTTTGTAATGTCGCAAGAAATGTCCATGTTTACATGAAATGATCGTCATCATATAATTGCAATATTATGTCATGCCGTTACTGTGAACCCATTTACAAATATTTAGCATTATTAAATCAGTATATGTACGATAAATATCCGCCCGCATCAATTTGCGTCATTGGCAAATTATCGCAAACCATGGAATGGAGAAAAACATTCTGTGCTTACGAAAGCTGTATTTCAACTAAGAAGGGGATTTGAAAATTTGAGCATTTCCCAACCAAGACCTGGCATATACCTCTCCAGATGTGTGGTGAAAACATTGTGGCAGTCGGAGAAAACTCATATAACCATAGAAATTTGCTTTACCATTATGTACACCAATTCCATCTTTATTTAGCCTACGCCTTTGTGTAGTTATTTTTGTTCTGTTTTGTTTTGTTTGTTTCTTTCTTTATTTCTTTTGTTGTTGTTTTTGTTTAGTTTTGTCGTTTTTAGTCTGCAACAGCAATCAAATTAAAGTAGCCTGAAATTTTGTTGTTTTGGAAACTTGATACGATTACTATTTTTTTCATCAATTTGTATACATGTACATGTATATATTTTTTCAACATCCATCTTGCCGGCTGCAGCCGCTTTCAAATCAAAAGGGTTGGTTTGGAACCTTATGAATAATGATGAAAAATTACCGAGACAAAGTAGTTAAACAACAATAGGAAAATTAACCATTAATTTGTTTATTGTGTTAAGTTTGTTAAGGGGGAATGCTCCAGTTTTTCGGAACACTCGGACTTTACTGTAGTAATTCAAATGTTTCGTACCAATATGTTTCGCTACCATATTTTCAATAATATAACACATCATTACAATTTACCAGTATCGACGGTAAAAGTGTATTCATTATGCCAAACTGATTTTCTCAAGATGGAAATCGAATATTTACAGCAAGACAGTCGTAAGTGTGTATGCAGTTACCACTGTTTTGCGTCATTCTATTCATGTGTAGCTGATTAAAATTGCCGTAATTCACTAATAAGTGCGCTGACCTATACATTTTCTTTTTGAATTATAACCAGGACATGTTGTTTAATACAACGAGGGAGTTTTATCAAATTCTATTATGTAGAACTTGAAATATTTCCAAAAATATGCAAATTTTGACATAAAACTCTCCAGCTTCGTTGATCTAACCGAACACGTGAGCATGTTGTTTTATACATTTACGCATTTATAATAGCACATATTTTGGGTTTTCTGTTCGTAATAAATGTCAGACGTTACTTTAAATCCGTTTTCGGGACTAAACGATGAATATACAGGTTTTTATTAGCATTTTAGTGACCTTGGACAGGTGCAAGAAATTGTGCATTTTTTCGATGTAGGGTTATGTGATACGAATGCCAATAAAATTCAAACAAGATCGCTGACCACCCATTTTTATTTTATTTTTCAATTGGTAATAACATGTAATTTCAACATACAAAATATGAATAAATTCTATTATTGGGAAAAAATTTAGGAAACTGGAGCATTCCCCCTTAAATGCCTCCTACTTGTTTCACAACGGCCGATGTTTTTCGACTTTGCTTATTTCCCTCAAGAGAAGGATCTGGAAAGCGTTGGCTAAAAAGAAGAAAATACTAATGTCCAAAAAAAGTCGTTTTGATCCCCAATAATTTCAAGGTTATATGTAAACAAAGGCTATCTAACCCATTACCACACGATCATTCCTTTTGACTCCCCACAAGATAATAGCTCTGGAAAACATTGTGGAAAATGAAGAAATTGCTTGTGACCAGCAAATTCTTCGTTTCCCACAACGTTTTCTTCCCAAAAAGACCAAAACATGTACAATGTCATCAACTTGCTATTGTCGTCTACATGATATTTGAATTTGGACTAGTCTGAAATATTGCCCGTCTGATAATGGGTTAATAATTGCTATCAGTATTGTCGTCCGCAACCTTCTATAAGGAGAACATTTCCAAATGGCCCCTTTTCGCTTTACATGTCGATATTCGATCTTGCAGCTTTGAACATGTTTATCGTTTGTTTTGCTCATTCTGTTGAGCCACGTACGACTTCATTCAATGTCCAAGACAAGAAATATTAAGATCCGTTCTTCGATAAATCCAGATTATCGAGTCATTCGTCTTTACGTTATTCCATGTCGGAGACCAACTTTGAGCTTAACCTTTTGACCGGAATCCCATTAGCTTATCTTAGATATTAGAGATAAAAGCAAATAATAACAACGATTACCAGACGTCGAAAGTGATTAGCAATTCATGTATAGCCTTTATTTACAAAACAATACAGAATGCATTTTAGGTGCCCACTATTGTTTATCACTTCACATCCCACGTCTTAAACGTGTCTAGACTTTTCCCGCCTTTATTTTCTTTAATACATTCCCGAACATGGTTTTGACAACCCTTTTGAACATTAGTATGGAATCCCATGACGTAAAAAGGGACAATGCAGCCCATTACTGAACAGTGAGGCCTTTTGAATTCCTCACAAGAAAGGGTTTTGGAAACATTTCGAAAAATGAAATTGCTTGTGACAAGCTATTTCTTCATTTCTCACAATATTTTCTATATCTATAGAAAGACAAAAAAATGTAAAATTTCATTCACTTGAATTGTCGTCTGCATTATCTTTGAATTTTGACCAGCTTAAAGTTGTGTCGTCTGGTAATGGATTTAAAGCTTACTTCCGTGTTTGATATTACGCAAAACAATGTATGGTTTTATTGTTGCTGTCCGAATACAAAGTTATTTTAGATAATAAAATAAATTTAATACAAAAAAAGACAATGTGCTCATGAATAATTTCTTTGAAAGAAGTCACCGAGGCAAAAAATGAAAACGCTGATCATCAGCATGTTCTTCTTTTCACTCAATGGTTCAGGTACAAATGGGGTCGACAAAAACCTTGGCTTGTTTGGGAAACTTTTCATAAACAAGTTATTTTGAATTTATGTAAGCCTGTTTGATATTGACCACACACACCATACACTGTGTTTACATCAGGAGAAATGCAAATTTCGGAAGTATCTGGTAAAGATTTATGAACTTATGAAATAAAACTTGGTATAAATCATGACGAAATATCGAAATTCGACAGTTTTTATTGGCTCTGGAGTCTTTTATCTTGAGAACATTTCACGAATTTACGTCTTTCTTACGTCGACGTTATGTAATAACCGCGAATTGTTCGTATCAACGATTTTGTTTGCGAAAAATATGAGGCATGACCTGGGAAAAGTGCCCATACAACATTTGAGACGACCTTTGTTCCACGTCAGGTTAAACCAATGAGCAGAAAGATCATGATCACTATCTATGCTATTTGAAGGCTAGGGAAATGCCAGAAAGAAGCTGGACTTGGTGGACTTTTGAAAAACCAACAGACAAAAAAGTTATTGAAGATCAACCAAAATTTCGTTGATCTATAATAACTTTTTATCAGCTGATTTAATTTTTTTTAAAAAAAAAAATCCACCACGTCTAGCTAATGCATGACGTCTGTCCATCTTTCTTGCATCAAGCCGAATTCAAATCGGTCCTATATTAACAAAATTATTGAAGATTTTCTTAAATTGCTGTATCACGTGATTCTCCACCGTGAAGGAGCAGAATGACCATGATCATGATCCATGCTGTTTTCTTATAGTTTTTGCTATTTGAGAGGCAGTTATTAGAGTACAACGTGGATATTGATCAGACGACGTGTATGCCTATATTCAGACTGATCTGGACCAATCTTAATCCATTACCAAACGGCAAAATTTTAGACCGGCCAAACTTCAAAGATGTTGCAAATGATAATATATAGACTGAATGAAATTTAAAATTGTCTGGTCTTTCGTGGTAGAAAACATTGTGGGAAATGAAGAAATTGCTTGTCGCAAGCAATTTATTCATTTTCCACAACGCTTTCTGGAGCCATTTTCTTGTAGGGGGTCAAAATGAGTCAATATAATTATTCTAGGGCTAGTGGGGGGTAATTTAACAGCAAATGCATATCGTCTGTCGTGTCAAATGTTTTCGAGGATTGACTTATGGAAAAAGAGATATACTGCTCTGAATTTCCACAAATTTCACTCTTTTCGTTTGGCTCTTACCCAGACTATAATCGTATCCCTAAAATACGATCACCATGATAGTCCCCAAAAGTAGATATTGACAATCCAAGTCTGCTTTTTATAGTTCAGATACGATGTAAGGGCATATGTTTACACAAATGTAAACAAAGAAAAATTAGTTCCCCACTTTCAATACAATTTTGCATGCATTGATTTGAATCTTGCAGGTGTCAGATACAAAATACCAGAATATTAGAATATTATTACAATTTGGTATCAAGTTATTAAAGACATTAAAGAGATGATTAATTTTGTAGATGTGACTTTAAACTTGTATGAACACATAGAATATGTTCTATTCTGGTGCCGTAATCAAATGTGGAAAATGATGTTGTCACATGTAGCAGATATCGCTCCGCTTCGCATATCGTTAACGTCGCAAAAATAAGCATAATAACATTGGTCCACAACTTTTGACGTTACATCTCAGTATTTTGGCGTGAATTTTGGCATCTGTTTTGAATTCGTAATAGCCAAACATATTTGAAAATCGTTGAATAAGAACAAAAAGTTTATCGCCGCGGGTAATTTTAAGAATAAAGTCGTGATTTTTAGTTTTAGTTGAAGATACTTCAATTTAATGAGACCGAGATAGGCAATTACTGTAGAAAATGAAGACTTTGAAATGCCGAAAACATAGAGAAAATCGGATAAGTGTTCAAACTTATGAATGAAGAAAATATCGACATGTTTTATACCATTACCAAATTACTATATGCATACAGTTGACACAAAATACATGTATATCGACATCACCATAAGCCCGTCACTCAAATATCTAATTTGGAACACCACGAACATTCTGTCGAATCATACCTTGGATGCAAGTCGTAGAACTACTTTAAAGGGTAATATTATAGGCGTCTGATTTTTCTTTTTTGCAAAACAACATCATCCAATGAATAATTTTAGTAAAAACATTTTTCAAATTATGAATGAAAAAAGAAATTATTCAAGATTTTATTTTTCCGTATTAAAATTTGTGCGAAAAATTATCTCCCTTGTAAATTACTTCCTCTCCCTTGTAAATTACTTCCCTTTGGTAATATATTATATTCATGTGACCGGGGGACTTGATCGGTCACGTGACTAGTGACGTAATTTTCGAAGTAGAAAATGGCACTAAATTTCAGCGATATAAGTTTGGTTTATTGGGGGTTAACGCCGTTTCCAATTACTATCTAGTAATGAAGTGATCGTACTAGAGTAAATGGTAGACAAACACGAAATGGTTGAAATTATATTATATTTTTTTTTTTTTTTTTTTTTTGAAAAATGAAGGAACGAATGTGTTTTTTTTATGCAATCTAGCACAGAAAATATTGAAAAGGAAATCGGAAAAATAAACATGCTCACCTATCACATCACCATTTTGATACAATTTCCTCACTAATTAGCAAAAACCATGATATCCGATCACTCGATTGTCGATAAATGACGCATATCATTGTGGGACAGACATTTTTTTTATTTCTTTCAACCTTCGCTGTCCAGTGATGGGTTAATAAGATGACACGATGTCGGCGAAAATCCAGTTGATCGTACATGACATTGACCAATTTTACATCAGTCAATTAGACATTATCAATTATTATTCCATAATCAAGGAAATCAATTCCATTGTTCGTTACTTAGTGTGAAAAACAGATTAGTCCACCGGTCATAAAAAAGAATTTGATGACTTCTTAAAAATTAGTATTTGATTTTCGGTGATGTTTTCATTTGAATAGACAATTAATCCGGATTTCATTCTTTCAACGATATTGCTTAACCCATTCCCTCACAATGACCCCAGCCCCTTCAAAAAAATTTGTTGAAAACATCGTGAGAAATGAAGAAATTGCTTGTCTTCCATTTCCCACAATGTTTTCTACCTCCAACACACACAAAAAATAATAATAACAATAATTCTCTTGAAATTGTTGTCTGCAACACCTTTGATTTCAGACGAGACCAGAGTATTTTTGCCGTTTGGATATGAATTAATCCTTTCCAAAACTACCATGTTTTAGAGGTTTCCAATTCCGAAGCTACAGAAGATCAATTTGATATTTATAAAGAGAGAATTTATTTGCAATATAGCGAGGAGATTCGGATTGTTGAATTAAAAAGGGAAAACCATGGTCGTTTTTTTCCTGGTTTTCACCAGATCATATGTTTTAGAAAAGGGCAATATAATTTTGAAAACTACTTCCAATAATTGTTGTACTGAGTAAAGGGAGCGAATATACATGTGTTTTATGACATCTGTGACACCCGCGTGTTTATTGACCTGAATCTTACACCCGTTTGTGTAATTAATCAGCTCATTATGTAATAAGGTGTTTATTTCCAATTAATGCATGTAAAGAAAAACTATTAATGCTATTTTCGATTCAAATCATTTTTTAAAAATGATCCTTTTTTTCGATGACATAAGAAAAGCAAAAAAAAAAAAAAAAAAAAAAAAAAAAAAAAAAAGACAGAAAAGGATTAAATGCTGAGGTCACCATTTTCTCCTTTTAGCAATACTTTGATATCTCATGATAATTAAAAAATTGCCCAAACAATCTTAATTTAATCGCCTGCTACTCGCCTTGATACAATATTACATTATATCAAAACTGTTCCATAAATACCCAAAACGATCTTTATGCGCTTTAACTCTTTCCCAAATAGCTCAAAATTAGAGTTCAATTTTGACAGCCGCTGCAGATAACAAAGGGATGCTGATATAAGAGGGATTCTCTAATGTCGCGGAAAATATTGAGACAAAAGGTGATCACGTCGATTATCAGCATATTCATCTTTTGTCTCAATGTTTTTACCAAGCCTTTTCTGTTTTGAGTGTCAACATCAGGTTTTGTTAAATGAAAAATTTAGGGGAAAACCAACACACATAGATTGTATTTCTCTTCCACTTCATGTTTTTCTCACTAAATAATTGCTTCGGCAAACATCGTGGTAAAAGAAGAAATTGATTTAGACAGGCAATTTCTTCCTTTCATACAATGTTTTCTACCCAAAGAGACAAAAAGTAAATTCCATTCACTTACTATTTTCGTCTGCAACATCTTTGAATTTAGACCAGTCTAAATTCTTAGCGTTTGCCTTGGTAATGGGTAAGATGAAAGCCTGTGAATTGAAACAATACCTGGCTGTTTCGAACAGCAGAGAATATCGCATTTTAGGAGCAGCACTCATGAACACGCAATTTTGATAATTATGTTTTAGCACGGCCTTTGGATAATAATTTGTTTGTCATCAAAATTTGCATAATCTTTGAACGACCTGACGGTGCAAATTAAGTAGAAGTTGTACGGTCCTGGTTCAATCTCAGAATCCACTTTCGTTTTCAATTTGATTTTCTCGGAAAAGCAAATATAATTATACTACATGTATAAAGTTTTATGGGTTACTAAGTTAATATTGCATTCGTAAGCTACACACAACAGGATTTTGAAGCGATATTCCCATAAACATCTATATCAGATCACTCGATTATCGATAAATGACGCAGTTGTCAAAGTAGACAGGTTCGACTATTTCGTATCCAAGGATACAGAATCCAAGGGAAGTAATTGATGCGGCAAATTTTGTGTATTGATAAAAATCGATAATTTGGCTGCTGGTTTGCAATGGGTTAATGCTTTCCTTAACGTAATGACTTTGCTTGTAATGTTTTTTAAACCATTTCTGAGCGATTTATAAGGATGAACTGCGAAATCGTAAATTTTTTAAGGTTAGCCTTTAAGACTATGAAAAGAATAGAATAGAACAACAATTCAAAACGTTCGTCTGTGACTAATGTCAACAATGAAGCGACAATGATACTGAAATGCATTGTTTGTAGTTCCAGTGTCTTCTCTTTTTAGAATGATCACAACCTGCAAGTCCCGCAAGTTGCCATGGTTGTTCATTTGGTTGACCTCAAAAACTACTTTATGAAGCGTAGGTACTTCCGGCTAAGAAATGTGATTTTTTTTAAACATTTCTTCATACACACACTTCCGAGTCGATGATTCGATCTTTGATCGACATTATCCGAGGATATCCGAACGTCAAATATTTCACCCCAGGGATCACGTGACACAAAATTGTCGACATTTGTCAGTAATTCGGTATATATACGATCCATTTGCAATACAGTCGACACTCGTTATGTCGATATCGGATAAGTCGAATTTTCGCTTAAGTCGAAATAAAAGTCTAACCCCGTCCTCACCAAAGGACATCAAAAAGTTTAAACAAAAGCAATCGTAATAAATATGACCATTGAAATTTAGTAGGAAAAGGATAGAAATTGCTCGTTTCGAGCCATTTCTTTCCTTTTCCTACTAATTTCAATAATGAACTCTCTTGATGAGCAACAAAAATGATCAAATGTCATTCAAGTCGAAATTGAACATAAATCGGATGAGTCGAACTCCGGATATGTCGAGGTATTTGACGACCCCTCTGACTTCGACACAACGAGTGTCGACTGTAGATTTGAAGCAAACAAGGTGGGGGAACAAAAGGGAATTGCTGAATGCGAAGGAGCCTTTAAAAATCAGCTGATAAAAATGCTATTATAAACAAATCAATCAACATTTTGGATCATCTAGGAAAAAATATCATATTGGCAAATGCCATAAAAGTGCTTATAAATACGTTACGTTAATCAACGGTTAAAGTAGAATACCCGTAATGTGGCCATTTTGAGATTTATAAAACATGGGCTTTTTTCGACCGGCCTCGTTACCTATCCGAACCTATCCGGGCGCGGTCGTAAACATTCGGCGGTGGAAAGTTCCACCGCCGAATGTTTTCGACTTCGCCCGAATAATAATTCCAACTTCGCGCGAATGTCATTTGGGGCAGACTACCTTAAGAGATTCCAGGTGTGTTTTATACCCGTTCTAGACAGACATATCTGTCACACATCTTGTTATTTATTTACGTTAATTAACCCAGATTTCATGATGGACACAGAGTGACTCCCCCTGGACCAGTAAATGTGACGTAAAGGACAATATAAAATACATCAAACTGTAACAGAAATCAGGTACTTTATCTTGCAACATGGCAAAGTACAATATCGTTGCTTTAAAACCTCGTAACCGCAGCTTGTTTGAAGCTGCAGTTACGATGTTTTCGTTGAAAAGCGACAATATGATAATTAAAATGCACTGCAGAAGTGCAAGTGTTCTGAATCTTAACAGATACAGCAATACGAAAATGGTTGTCTCTATCAATAATAAATATACGTCATATCAATCGACCAATCGAATCACTCGTTTTGTTGCCAGTTTCCGAAACTACCGACATCTAAATACATTTTTATCTGTCTTTCTCCATTACAAAAAAAATGATTTCAATGTCTTAATTTGCCGGTTGAATTTGTAAAAATAAAGAGAAATAATGGCGGGTATGTCAGAAAATAAATAGCCTTGTCTGGGACCAATTTAGACTAAATAGAATAAGCCTCTTTCAGAATAGGGGCGATGGGTGTTTGTTTCTATTTGTTTTTTTTTTTTTTTTTTTTTTTTTTTTTTGTTTTTTTTTTTTTTTTTTTTTTTTTATTTGTTTTGTATTAATTTTCTGTGAGAGCAAAATCAAATTAGGACAGGTCCCATTTTGCTATGGTCGGTCGGGTAACCAGAACCAAGGAAAATAAAAACAACATTTTTGTATCATCATTTTGGCCTTACCGTAATGGTGTACCTCTTTTTAAGTGGACAAAACTAGCGATTGATTTATTTTTCTATACCACTTAAAACGTAATTATGGTCATTGTTTGAACCATGCTAAATGTGCACTAAGTTGACCTGATGATGTACCATCTAATCCTTTCCAAATGTATGTCAAAACCAATAGAAATGGTGGCTGAAATGGAAGTGTTTGATACATGCCAGATATAAAAAAATAGCAGATACTGTAAACAATAGTCAAAATTAAAAATTACAACTTCACCAAAAATATAGAGACTTAAAATTAACTCAGTATCTGGATAGGTACATGGTTAAGGTAAGGGTTAGGGCATTAAGTATCGAAACCATGACCCTCTCCCTATTTTCAACATTTTTGAATTTGTAGTAATCTAAGATTTTGTCGTCTGGTAATGGGTTAATCGTTTAGTAAAATATCATCAACATTGTCACGGTGGATAATCACATGACTCAGAATTTCAGAAAATCGTCGATATTTTTGTTAATATTTGACCAATTTGAATTCGGTTTGAAGCTGAGAAGGTGGAAAAATACCAAGAATAAGCTGGGCGTGCTGGATATTTTAAATATCAACTGATAAAAAAGTTATTGAAGATCAACAAAAATTTTGGTTGATCTTCAATTAGTTTTCAATCAGTTGACTTTTCAACAATCTACCACGTCTATCTAATTCGTGACGTCTACCAACCTTCTCTGCTTCAAGCTGAATTCAAATCGGTCCCATTTTAACAAAGTTATAGAAGATTTTCTGAAATTGTTGTATCACGTGATTATCCACCGGTTTTGTATTATTTGATTGGTCAACCGATAGCGGAAGATCGTCAATTCCAGTTACTAGTTCTGATTCTAGTTACATGACCTTGTTACAATTTATAGAACTTTCTGATATTCTCCAGATATGAAACGACGGATTAATAAATGTGACCCATCATGCTAAAGGGTACCATCTGTGAAGTGTGAAAAGTATCAACCCTATCAGTCTGCTTTGACTGCACAAGCGACTAAGACTAAATTTTTGCAATCTTAGGTTGTTGTTATTTTGATTAATCTAAATAGTTTTTCGATCCTACAATATAAGCCTAATCATTTTTAAAATCTGATATCTGATCGACCTCTGCTGAATCCGAAATCTGTGTTTAATATAGACGCTTTCCAACAAAAACCTCGTAACTGCAGCTTATTTTAAGCTGCAGTTACGAGGGTTTTTTTAGTTGAAAGGCGACGATATGCTGGAATTTACAGACTTCTCGGATGATCCATTTTAGTTTGGTTTGTCTCTTTAGTATAAACTGTAAACTTACAACGATCGAATGTAGGCCTAATCTTTGGCCTAAGTCAATTAAAGATTTTATTTTCAATCCATCACAAAACAGCTTTGAAATTGTGACGGCCTTTGAAATCTTGGTCGACTTCATTTCACAATTAAAAGAAATAAGCCAGACTAGATCTAAAAATAATTTACTATCTATCGACTGCCTTAATTCGTGTAATAGTTTTTGTCTGAAAATAGCTTTGAAATTGGAATTGTCTTAAATGGTACGTCTGTTGTTGCTTAAAGATTCTAATTTTAATTGATTTTCATTTCTAGACACATTCTAGACGTAATGCAGCTCGTAAAATTCCTTTAACATTTCTTCGTCTGCAGCATCTTTGAATTTGGGCCAGTCTACAACTTTTATCGTCTGGATGCGCGTGAGGTTTTGATTTTCAATTCTAGTCTGCAAGTGTCTCAGACTGATTTAACCCTTTCCCAAACGTAAATTATTTGAGCAGTTTCATTTTGAAAGCTGTAATCATCAACAAAAAGGATTTTGATAAATATAAAAGTTATTCAAAATATGACATAGAAAATATTGAGACAAAAGGAGAAAATGCTGGTTATCAGCATTTTCTCCTTTTGCCTCAATGATTTCACAAACAATTTTTGCTTGGGACGTCAAAGCCAGGTTTTGTTCGAGAAAGGGTTAAAAAGGATATCTATGTTATTCAGATAGAAAACAGCCTTTTTGTCTTCTGCGGTGTCAGTTTTAAACAGGATTTATCGAGCTTTGCATACTAAATGAAGAATTATCTAACGATATTCTAATCCGAACGTCACCAAAATAAGCCGGTTGTGGGGAAAATAAAACAGAAATCATAATGAAAATAATACAATTCTTGAACATTTGAATTTCATGAATTGAATTTTTGAAAGAGAAAAGCATCCGTGTTATATAGTACAGCAGAATTAACCCGGGATATCTGCATGTGTAGCCTAATAATCCTACTTAGGTATTTTTTTTTTCAGGCGCTGAAGTAGTTAAGCAATTACCACACAATGACTCTTTCTGACTACCTACAATAAATTGGCCTTGAAAAACATTGTGGAAAATGAAGAAATTGCTTGTAACAAGCAATTTCTTCATTTCCCACAACTTTTTCTACCCAGAGAGATCAAAGAATGCGAAATTTCGTTCAATTCATATTGTCGTCTGCAGCATCTTTGAATTTGGACAAGTCCAAAATTTTGTCGTTTGGAAATGGGGTAATGCGGAATAATATAAACTTCTGTCCAGATCATGAATTAGCTTTGTAAAAATATACACAATTTACCAATGTACAAGTAATACAGAATGTGTATCGGCTTATTCGCCAATAGGGAACGATTTTATCCAGTTAACAGTGACGTTATTTCGGACAAACAAATAGTATTTCGTGTGTGTTGTTATAAAATCTCGTAACTGCGGCTTGATTCAAGCCGTAGTTACAAGATCTTGTAACGACTCTGACGGTTTATCAAGACATAACGGCCAACCAAGTCTATTTTTAGAGCAAAATTCATAGCCATTGGCCGTTTTTGAAATGTCACGTGGTCTTCCATGACGGAATGTCTTTGAGTTTTCACCAATCATTATTCAGTTTTAGGTTTTTATTGTGGATGAATGAAAAGGAAAATTGTCTTATCAGCTTTAACGCTTGCAAACACTGCCAGTTGTGAGCATAGATTTATCTAAAATTGGCGAACATAAAGTATTGTTATATACATGAATTACAGTTTTCCCGGGACTTAAAACTAGATAAGATAGATATGAACTCTTGGATTGACATGTTCCTTTAATGATTTTAGCAGAGTATTAATTTTTAAATGTCCTTTTATGATAAATAACTTACAAATCGATGGCTCAGTGCGAAGCAGTTGTAACTGCCTATAAAGATATAGGCAGTTACAACTGTTTCGCACTGAGACATCGAAATGTCATGGTCATAACGTTTTCAATGAGACCTGTTTGTGCGTAACGTTGCTCATTTGAGCTAAGATGTGGATAGGGACCCGTATGGTATTTGAGATCAACGTGGATCTAGATCAAAATGCGTACATCTACGCGAACACGCAGACATATACCATGTGCAACAAAAAGCGTGGTTTCCGACCTGACTGGTGGGAGAGAGCAACGGATGATCTGGATTCACGACAGCTTCAAATGACACAGTCTCGAGCTGAAATTCTTTATTCTTTTTCATTTGTTAAAGGATAAATAATTTTTATAACTCTCGTGGTTGTTGTGTTTCACCACAGAAGAAAATTGTTAACCCGTTTCCAAACGACAGAAATTTATTGTCTTAGGCCTACTTCCAAAACTGCCACATGCGATAAAATGGATGTTGATAAGTTACGAATCTGTGTATAATGCAGCACAGATTAAATGTTGAGGCAAACGAAGAAAATCATTTTCTTCTTTTATTTCAATATTTTTCAAAAGTATTTCTGTCAGTGGGACAAGGTCTTCGTTCAGAAAGGGTTAAACAAATAACAGATCTAGTAAATCATCATCTATATTTCACTTAAAAGCCGACTCACTGGCTCATAAGTAAGAGAACGCGATTAAAATGTTAAAGTTTATTATATCTTTAAACGTACTTTTCTTTCCCTAGGGCAACCCTCGCATTCTCAAAGTAGACGTTTTAATAAACATTTTCATTCCATTGTAAACTAAAATCAATAGAATATTCAATTCCGCCAATGTTACTTCGTTTACACTAAAACATCATGTAACTCTGTGTCAAGATGGATTGTTTGACACACTCTGGCATTGTCGGGCTCAAGGAATTTGCCAAGTTGTGATGAATGGTGCGACGTTAAAAACTATGCCCGTGACATTTAAATGTTTCTGCTTAATTCTTACATCAATTCATATCTAAGACCTTAAGATCTTGAAATATTATTAAAACACTGTTCATTTTTAGAAGATATAGCAAAACTAAACAAGTTCATATCGTAAAAATCTTGACGAAAATGTGTGACAAAACAGCCACAACAACGGGGTAAGGTTATAATTCTTTAATATCCGTATAGTCATAACAAGCATTCTGGCCATTTAGCAACGATCTAAGGCTTAAAGCCCTAAGTCCATGTCCAATACACAAGCCGAGGTATTTATACTCTTAACTGTCATAAGATGACATTTCTTATGACAGTAAATGGCCTCGGGTTATGCATGAACAAGGTTGACTAACATACATGCACTAATTTAGAGTACATATATTAACTTTTCTCAAACGACATTTAAATATCAAGGCCATATCTCGATACCTCCCAATGTCATTAAAAAAAAATAATAAAAAAAAGGAAATAAACATGTACATACAATTACAACAATGACAAAGGAAAAAACGCATAATAATAAGTGTCTTTAAATATTCTCGAATCTGACAGAAAACATAAATGCAAACAACGTGAAATCTAGCAAAACACTACACAAATTTGATTTCATAAGGGTCACTCTCGAAATTTATCAATGCCTCTGGAACGCGCTGAGTCAAAGATGACATCGCTTCGTCTTCGAGTCTTTGGGGTAAGGTTCTTCTCTCTTCATCGATCTCCGTTCATTCTCCAGGTGTTGACTAGGCTAAACCGACAGCAATAGATGATGAATAACACGTGATTTAGTCAGTGCCACTGACTGATCTAATCAATTCCCCAGTCCGTTATCGGGTGTAATAAAGTTAGTTGTTTTATACCGAAATGACAGCCACACGTTTGATGCTGTCATATTCGTCTGTTACGAGAACACAATGTAGGAAAAGTTCAACCTTGACAGCAAATTTGTCTTGGGTATACAGGTCACACAGTTCGTACACAGGTCAAATCTTAAACATAACGGTGGATCCTTAATGTCCTTTTGAGCGTAAGAGTGATGTTTTGACAGTTGTCTGGCGTATTTAATATAGTGCACGTTGGGACGGGTTCTTGTTGTCTCCATTTTACGTTGAGATTGATGGCTCCACAGTTACTTGCTATAACCACAGTACATAAATAGTGCATATTATGGTTAATGTCCATCGTAATATTATGAAGACGTCTGGGTCACCAGGTGCGAGACTAATTGTCCATATAGAGTGTCTGTCAGACACGTACAAGGTTGTTTGTGGATGACTTACTTTCCCCATGTCATCCTAAATTTCTATAAAGACATGAACAAAGACTAACTGTGCAACGTAACATATTTTAGACAATGTATGATTAGGTGCATCTCCCAAAGAAACAATTACCAGTAATTCGAATCTGAATTAACCTTTTTAGAATTTCCATACAGCCGAAATTTTAAAGTAGATTTATTTGTTCTAACAATGTCCCCTATTTTCCAATACTTTAAACTTTTACAAAGAACTTTTACAAAGACAAAGCTGATTTCAGATTTCTCTCCTATTCTTTCCCGCTTTTTGTTACTTTCGTGTTATTTTCTTAACTAGAAACCTTCCCATCGGCCCTATGCGATTACTACATGCTGATTATTTGAAAACATACAGTAAATCTTTATAAACATATTTACAAGTTCTAGAACTTAGTATTCAAACAGTAATTACGGCAGTTATGAAAACGTAAATCGCCATTTGACTGTTTCATGTATCAACTATCGTTAAACGCATTTGCGTTTTCTGCACCTGTCAGAAATGCGACAATTAATTATTGCCTACAGCGAGATATAGTTACACACTTTTCGCTCTACGTAAACAGTGTGTTACAGTCGTAACACGCAAAAACGTTCTATGTGCGAATTATTCACCCATCAAAACACATAAAACCAATTGAACTATTTACACATACATTGTTTTTCCCCCAAGTTTTGTTAACCAAGGAATATGACTGGACATTTGGAATCATGTTTGTCCCTTCTTGAACTTAATTTTGCTCATAATTTCAGTTCCGAGTTGCAGGAATTTCGTTCGCAAACTGGAATCATTCTGTACTGCATTTATCGTTTGATCTATATCTGATTGATTGCCGGGACTAGACGAGTAATTTTGAACAGACATTTGCGCCGAAGAATCAATTTCACCGGAACTTGCATTTGACGACATAACGTCAATTTCCGCATGCGATGGACTGTCTTGGTTTTGATTTAGATCAGATTGTTGACTGTGATCGGCCAAATCGCTCTCAATTTTCTGATTCAAATCACTAGCACTATGCAACCGTTCATTGTGCAAACGGCGGAGGCGAGTCTGCAAATCTCTGAGATTTAAATTATCTTCTGAACAAGATGATAAATATTGCGTATCTCTTTCACTCCTGGTTTTTCTTTTTTGTACACGCACTGTTTTTGGAGTAATATTTGAGTGTTCGCTGTCCGAACTTGACCCACCATTTTCTGAATCATATCTTTTTAAGAACCTACAATTTCTTATTGGTCTTGGGTTAATTTGCGTGTCACTAGGTAAGTTCCAGTCTAGAATATCAGTTTTTCGCACCTGGTCTACGTGAACCTTTGCTATTTCGTGGTCCAGCATATTTTTAATAATTAGATTTTTAGGACCAATAACCGAGATTACACGGTAATACGGTTTCCATGACTGACAAAATTTTGTTCTCTTCTGATCTAAATTTGCATAGAAAACAGCGTCACCAACTTGAAATTCGGTTGCCTTCGCATCTTTATTTGCGTGCTTGTTACGTTTCCGGGTTGCCTTTGTTATGTGATAATATGCTCGACAAAAGGTTTCGTGTCCTTTTTCCAAAAGATATTTGTACCCTTCATTTCCATAGTAATGCATACGTCTACCCATTAATGTATTTACCGGTAACAACGGATCTTTGCAAAATAGGACGTTAAAGGGGCTCATAGTGTTATTTATCGAAATGCCAAAACGAATCCCGCCTAAGGCGTTTGGGAGTAACAGATCCCAGTCCGTTGGACTATTATCGCACAGTTTTGTAATAATTCTGCGAATGGTTCCATGTGAACGTTCATTTTTAGCGTTCCCCTGCGGATGATAAATAGTAGAGCGTACGTGAACAATGTTCATAGACCTTAAGAAATCTTGCATAGCTTTAGAAACAAAGATAGAACCATTGTCAGTGATGAATTTTAATGGCGCACCATACCTAAAGAAGATTAAATCAAAAAATGCTGTGATAACATCTTCCGTCGTGGCTTGTTTCGTGGCGACAGCCTCGACCCATCCCGAGAACTGACACATGAAAACCAAAATATATGAATTTGAGGCACTACTTTTACAAACCGGTCCAATGACGTCACATGATACTTCTATAAAAGTGCCTAACGGAGGTTCCCTATCTATAATTGGGCTTTTCTGGGCTCGTAAATTCACAGATTTACATGTCACGCATTGTGAGTTAAAAGAAATTATATCTTTGTACAGATTGGGCCAATAAAACTCTCTTTTTATTGACGAGTACATCTTCTGATACCCATAATGGCAAAGTTCATGAAAGGATTTTAGAACAAAGGTTCTAAGATGACTTGGTACATAAATTCGGAGAATTGGCATGTCATCGGGGTCACTAATGAAAAACAAAATGTCATCTTGAATTATAAAGCGCCTACTTTCACTAGGGGGTAAGGAATTAGTTTTGACCTTCTCAATTAATTTCGTCAATTCAGTGTCCTTCTGTTGTTCACTTGACATATCTAATTGTTGTAAGGGTGGAAGTTTAAGAGGAGGCAACGTTTCTGGGGCTTTGGTCTTGTTAAGAATTTCGTTTGGGTTGAATGACTGTGTGTTTATAATATTGACTGAATTCGACAGGTCTTGGCTAGGTGAATTGCCTGAGGGTACGTCCTTTCGAGCAGCGTCGGGAGATTCACACGCGCGTGAGAAATAGTCTGCGGCTAAATTTAGCTTTCCTTCTATGTACCTAATTTCACAATCATACGCTGAAATCTCTAAGGCTATCCGTTCTAATAGCTTATTGTTGAAATTTGAAGACAAAAGGTGAACTAAGGGGCGATGATCTGTGTATATCACAAAAGGAACACCATGAAGATAGTAATCTAACTTTTGAAGTGCGAATTTGATGGCATAGGCCTCCTTTAAGATCACCGAATATCTTCTTTGAGACCTAGAAAATGCATGACTTATGTAGTGAATTGGTCTTCCATCTTGACTTAGAACTGCTCCAAACGCGAGATCTGATGCGTCGCAGTGTAAAACAAATTGCTTATTGAGAGAAGGGTGACTTAACATTGGTAATTTCGCTAATTCAAAAACAAGTCTATCATAGGCATTTTGACATTCTTGATTCCAATGAAATTTAACACCTTTACATGTCAGATATGACAGAGGTAAAATTATATTGGCATAATCAGAAATAAACCTTCTGTAAAACCCTGTCATCCCCAGGAAACGACGTATGTCCCTAACTGAATTTGGAGTTTTAAGTCTTTTCAACGCCTCTATCTTATCCGCGTCTGGTTGTACGCCGTCAGCTGTTATCGTGTGTCCGAGATAGGAGATCTTATCTTGTAAAAAGTGACATTTTCGTAACTTTAATTTCAAATTATTAGACTGTAGCTCTTTGAAAACAGTTTCAATGTGCCTGAAATGATCGTCTAAATTTTTGCTAAAAATCAATATGTCGTCAAGGTAGACAAACGTAAAATCTCTGTGCTCCTTTAAAACATGAGTCATAACTGATTGGAACCAGCTCGCTGAAATATTTAAACCCATTGGCAAGCGCTCAAATTCCATATGAAATCCGCCTGGAATTCCAAAAGCAGTCTTTTCCTTTGATTTTTCATTTAATTCTAATTGGTGATAACTATTACTCAGATCGAGACAAGTGAAATATTTGCTGCCATTTAACGATGATAAAATGTCTTGGATATTTGGGAGAGGGTGAGAATATGATTTGATGTGCTTATTTAATTGTCTATAATCTATTACAAGTCTCTTGGAATTGTCCTTTTTTGATACTAATAATGCCGGTGCACAATACTCAGATGTAGAGTGTTTCAGTATTCCAGCCCTAAGCATTTGATCTAACTTGTCCTTCATTTCATTTCTTTCGGCAAATCGTACCGGATAGGGCCTAATTTTTATCGGCTTTTGGTTTGTTGTTTCAATCGGAATTTTCAAATGAGGGTAGCATCCTAGATCAAACTCACCTTGACTAAACACATTCGGGAACTTATTTACTAAATCTTGCAATCTAGTTTTGTGTTCTTCTGGCGTATTGATCTGGTCAAGATTGAATGATTCTATTGAATTAACAAATGCATCGGCTGGTCGCTTATCAGTCTCGGAAGACGACGATACACTGTAATTGTTCAAATCATTCAATTGGCCCAATATACAACCACGTTTAAGCTTGAATGTTCTGTTAGACTCATTTATTATTTGCATGGGAAAATTCCTATCTTTCCTTAGATGAATAAGACAATGAGGAATACGAATATTTGGTTCATCAAAAATAAAACCTTTCCTAACTTCTGAAATTTCGTAATCAGTATTGATTTTAAGAGACGGATTTTTCTTTACCTTCGCGTAAAGTGTGTGTATTGACCGCGGTTTCAAAATGACATTTTTTGACAGTCGGACGATAGACGCGATTGTTACGTCATTTTCCAGGTTAATGTAAACATCTCTTACTTTAAGGGTATTATAATGAAAGTCTATACGGCACGAATTTCTCGCCAAGAAATCCTTTCCCAAAATGCAGTTTCTATTTAGGTTGTCTGTAATAATAAATTTGTGGGTTAAATTGAGGTTGTTAATTTTTAAAGACACGTTTGCAGCACCTAAAACATTTATATTATCCCCCGATGCTGACGATAATCTGATATTTGTTTGTTCTAAATTTGGTTTGGTTTTAAAGGAGTCGAATATTCTTTTATTTATCAGAGAGAAGCTGGCACCCGTGTCTACGAGACATCTTACAGATATGGAATCGCCAAGTTTGACAAGAATTGAATTTGGAATCTCACCCTCCTTTAAATGTTGATTGTAAGACAATGGTTTCAAATTCTCTAGAAGGTCGGTCTTTTGTCCTTTAGAGCCATTAAGTTTATCTGAAAATGTTGACGTTTCACTGTTACGACTGAAACCTTGTTTCAGTTGTAAAAATTCTTTGCATTCGGACCTGATATGTCCAAGCTTTCGACAGAACCAGCAAATAGCATAATTTCTACGTTTCATGTGTTTCTCCGGGTGTTTTTGCTCAAATGAAGAATTGACTGGAACTCGACTATCGTTTCTGTCACGTTGAAAATGATTCGGTAAAGGACGATTTATTGATTTCATATCTGCTATATTCGATTGATGCGCGTTATTGTTTTGAATGTTGTTAATAGAATTTAATTGACCATCATCTTGATTGTAATCAATGTTCGATGTGGACAAAGGATTGCAGCCTGATCTTAACTGAATTTTGATCTTCGTATTTTGTTCATGAACAGCCAAATTAACAGCATCTTGAAATAATTTCGGATCTTCCCGAATTAACTTTTGCTGAATGTCTATATCCAACAGTCCAGATATAAAGAAATTTAATATTTGATGGTCAATCAACTCCGTATTTGCACTGAAATCTCTGTATGCAGTCTTGGCTAAAGAATATAACCTGTCGGCGAAATTCTGTATGTTTTCTGAATTTTCCTGTTGTATTCTGCATAGGTCCGTAAACGACAAGAAAGGATCGTGAATTTTGCCAAACCTTTTGGAAAGCTCATCTTTGAATCTTTGCCACGTAGCATTTGGGAATTCTTTTAAATTTCGTGAAATGAAATTTGAAACAGCTCCTTCACTGTAACGGTAACACAGTAATTTTTGCCCATATTCCGAAAGATTATTTAAGGTAGACGCTTTTTCGACATTTTTTATCCATTCCTCAAATTTTGAATTTTCCCCCGAAAAAGTTGAGATAAGGTTAGAGAGATTCGAATTAGCGATTTGATCCGTTAAACGTTTTATATGTTGCACAATTTGGTCTGTCATATCCGAAATAGAAATAAAGAAATCAATGTATATCGTAAGTTTCCACTAACCTCATTTCCGACTCCGTCCGTGGTCCGTGATGTGCAGGAAGCTACTCCGTGATCGTGCTGGTCACGGCACCACATTTCCCGTTCTGTGACAAAACAGCCACAACAACGGGGTAAGGTTATAATTCTTTAATATCCGTATAGTCATAACAAGCATTCTGGCCATTTAGCAACGATCTAAGGCTTAAAGCCCTAAGTCCATGTCCAATACACAAGCCGAGGTATTTATACTCTTAACTGTCATAAGATGACATTTCTTATGACAGTAAATGGCCTCGGGTTATGCATGAACAAGGTTGACTAACATACATGCACTAATTTAGAGTACATATATTAACTTTTCTCAAACGACATTTAAATATCAAGGCCATATCTCGATAAATGTTTGTGGTGGCAGAGATCTAATCCTGTATAGGGTGACCACTATGTTGGAGATTTCTGACCCGCCACGCTTCTAGGGGCCTTCTGGAAAGTCCATAAAACATTCTTTTTAGAAAAGATCCAGACGTCAACCAAATGTTTTCATTTGACTTTTCAAAAATTAACATATACATACAGTAAGGTTGGAACAGCAATTTATATCATGAAAATTAATTTAGAGTGAATACGTGTAGTAAGTCTGTGCATCGTTTCGGAAACATCTTTTTGTGTTGGAATAACAATAGAAATACTTTCCCAATTGCCCTAAGCTTTATAAATTTGAATTGAAATATGGTTCTAAAGCTCTCCAATTTAATAAGAAAGCAAAATTAAGATTTACGAGTAGTTTTCCTGAACGGAATGCCAATCGAGAACACTCGCACTAAAGTAAAGTAAAGTAAAGGTGGTTTATAGTCTCAAATTTACGAACTAGGTCCATATTCGAAAAAATGCACAATTTCTTGCACCAGTCCAAGGTCACTAAAATGCTAATAAAATACTGTATATTCATCGTTTCGTCCCGAAAACGGATTTAAAGTAACGTCTTACGTTTAATAAGAACAGAAAACCCAAAATATGTGCTGTTATAAATGCGTAAATGTATAAAACAGCATGCTCACATGTTCGGTTAGATCAACGAAGTTTGAGTGTTTTATGTCATTTGCATATTTTTGGAAAGTTCTACATAACAGAATTTGATAAAACTCACGCGTTGTATTAAGCAACATGTCCTGGTAATAATTCAAAAAGAAAATGTATAGGTCAGCACACTTTTTAGTGAATTACAGCAATTTTTATCAGCTACACATGTATAGAATGACGCAAACAGAGGTAACTGCATACACACCTACGAGTGTCTTGCTCTAAATAATCGATTTCCATCTTGAGGAAATCAGTTCCGCATACTAAATACACTTTTACCGTCGAAAATGGTAAATTGTAATGGTGTGTTATATTATTGAAAATATGGTAGCGAAAAATATTGGTACGAAACATTTAATTTACTACAGTAACGACCGAGTGTTCCGGAAAACTGGAGCATTCCCCCTTAATAGTCTGGTTCCCTGTCGTACTATGTATTTTAGTACGTCAGGCATTCTCTAAAAATGGCCACTCCCAGAGGGCTAATTTAATTACAAAGATAAAGAGCAAAGTTGTTTAATTTTGTGAGCAGGGAAGGGTCATTAGAAGAGTAGATAGGTTTCGGTATATTCTTAATACTAGCAATAAATTTTTTATACATGTATGACCTCAACGCTAACCCGAAATAAAACGGTTTCAAATTATGTACATGAAAACTATATGAAGGCAATTTGAATGTCTCTTTACCAGACGTCCGATTAGCTCAGTGGTAGAGCGTCTGACTTGGGTTCAAGACGTCCAGGGATCGAATCCCACGATGGGTAAATGTTTTTTCTTCTACTTTTTGTTTTAATACATTTTCTCAAACCAAACTATTCTAGAAACCACTAAGATGCAATTAAAACATAATTGGTTATTGTGTTTTATTACGTCTTTGCAATCTCTAGAACCATTTGGTATGAAAAATTTAAAAAGAAAGGGGGAGTGACTAAAATATGTTTCACTCCTGGGATTCGAACCAGGGACCTCTAGAACACTAAGCAGACGCTCTAACCACATAGCTAATCGGACTTCTGGTAAGTTGCTCATCCAAATTGCCTTTATATAGTTTTCATGTACATAATTTAAAACCGTTTTATCTCGGGTTAGCGTTGAGGTCATGTAAAACTTTTATTGCTAGTAATAAAAATATACCGAAACCTATAATATTATACTCTTCTAATGACCCTTTCCTGCTCACAAAATTAAAGAACTTTGTTCTTTACCTTTGTTAAAATATCAGCGCAATGGACGTCGCCATTACTGATGTGTGCCTGACCCAATAATGCAGTATTAGGGGTAGGTAAGCCAGACTATCCCCCTTAATTACTTAGTTTAAGCGTAAGAAAAGATTGAAATAAAATCTGATATTGTGATAACAAACATGTCCTTCTGTCAGATCTCTGTTTTCTGTGTCAGTCTGGCATGACGATGATCTGTTAGGCCTAAATAATAATAACATAGTTTGTATAAAAAAATCAAAATGTTTGCATGGACTATTGTACATATCCTCTGCACGTTTGGTTTTAATTATTTTTTTCGTTTACCTCACTATTTCCTGCATTATTATGTGTGCTACATGTTGATATTTACTATCGTTTATTTTGTAGTATGCAGCAGCTTTCAATTTAGACTTGCGCCAAGTTTTTGTCGTTTGAAAAAGGCTAAATCCATTCCCAGACTATGACTCTTTTTGACAATATTATTATGACTTGGAAGACATTGTGGGAAATGATGAAAATGCCTGTCACAATTTTCCACAACATCTTCTAACATTAAAGACAAAAAAAAACAACATTCACTCGATATTGTCGCCTGTAACTTTTTTGAATTTGGACCAGTCTAAAATTTTGTCGTTTGGGATAGAGTTAAACAACAACAGAGACATGAGATGTTGTTTTGTGACTATGACGTCATTACTACAAGAATTTCGTGTACAATCACTGTTACATGCTAGAACGTGCATATAAATTGGGATTTGTGTTCTTGGTATCATTTCTAGCAAACAATGCTCGATTGAGTTAAACACTGCGCGTGGGAATATAAAAACTCAAATGAGTTGGTGTTCTAAAGCCTTACTATTTTGGGTAATAAAATTATCTTCCTATTTTTCAAACATAATAGTAGAAACAAAACAGTTGCATGCATATCGTTATCTGTTGCCAATGGCAACCAAATTATGTATCGTCTGGTGAAATATTTTTAGTTGAACAAGTTACATATTTTTCAAAAAGAAAAAAACAAAAAACAATGTCATGCAAGTAGGCCTATAATTGTTTGTGAATCTATGTGTTATTACTTATTTTATATATTTTTTCTTTCTTTCTTTTGACATATATTTAAACTAATGTGCTTAGCCAGATGATGGTGATTGGAATTGGCCAACAAACACAAAATAACAATAAACTGCCTCATTTTCAACATTTTAGATAAAATTTTAAATTTTGACATTGTTGCCTGACTGATAAGCGATTACCGCCGTTACACCGTTATCAAAAATATTGATAAACCAATCACATCGCCAAATTAGTCACGTGTTTCTGACTACCGAAGAAGTCTAAAGGTAGACTTCCCCTAATGAGATTCGTGCGACGTCGAAAACATTCGGCGGCGGTTCTTTCCACCGCCGAATGTTTACGACCGCGCCCGAATAAGTTCGGATACGTAACACGACGCTCGGAAAAAAAATGGAATGTTTTATGAATCTAAAAATAGCTTCATTTCAGGTATTCTACCTAAATGTACAAGAATACGATTTATATTTCCAAAAGCATCGTAATCCAAACAAATCTTGGCGTTGGTTTTCTTTTTAGAGGGATCGTTGGATAACATTGCGAAGACAGTAGAAAATTGTTATGGCCATCATTTATTAATATAAAAAACGGGTTTCTGCGAATTCTGTTTTATAAGACCTTTCTCCCCATATAGAATACATAGTACATAACCTTAAAGTAAAGACAGAATTTACGAGTTTTGTTTTTCTGGAAAAGATTTAAGAAATGAATGAGTCGTTAAATTGTATAAACATTTCAACAAGTGCGTGTTAACTCCGTATTTGGGGCTTTAATTTACATAATAATTCTCGTATAATTATTGAACAATTACGCCTTAATAACTCCTCTAAAGGGAACCTTTTAAAACTAAATGAGGAAAATTTCATCATAACTCTTGCAAAAAAGAGATTTAAAATGAAGTGAAAACAATTACTATCAAGATATCTGTTTTTAGAAATAAATCTTGTAAAGTTCAGCGTGATTCTTTATTGTAAATTATATATTCGGTAGCTTGACAAATAATGTTAACCCTCCAGCAAATGACAATTTTTGGGGGGTGGTCCAATTTGAAAGTTTCTGCATACGGCTAAACAAATGCCTCATACATATGTGACCCGTCACGCTAAAAGGGACCTTATCCGAACTCCAAAAATCCAAATTTTGACAAACTTGTCGGACTCAGCACCGGTCAACCAGATACTGTATTCAAAAAATGAACGTATAGTAAGAAAGGGAAAACATTTCGGATTTAGAAAATTACATACTAGTGAAAAGTGTCGGCCCTAGTCTGGCTGCGCGGACTGCGCAGACTGACAAGGGTCGATATTTTTCGCACACTCGATAAGGTCCCTTTTAGCGCGACGGGTCACATATATGAATTTGGTATAAAACAGATAAGAGAATATTGAGGTGAAACGAGAAAGTGTTGATTATCAGCATTTTCTTCTTTTGACTCAACGATTTTCCAAGCACTTTCTATCAGAGACGTCAAAACCAGGCTTGTTTCGAGATCAGCCTGAGTGCTTCTGGTCACTAAAACCCTTTCCAAATCGACAAGAGTGATATACTTCAAAAACTGCCACAAATGACAAAATGTAAGTTATTAAAGAGAGAAATTGTGTAAAATATGGCATAGAAAACATTGAGACAAAAGGAGAAACTGCTGGTTATCAGCAGTTTCTTCTTTTGATTCAATGTTTTCCCAAGCCTTTTCTATTAGGGACGTCAAAAGCAGGTCTTATTTGAGAAAGGGTTAAATATATTATATAGAACAACATGGGTTGTTTGTTGGTTTCATATACCTAAAGCCATTTAGCCATTAGATCATGGCTCATTAATTTTGGCGTACTTTCTTTCATTCGAGTCAGGGTCTGGAAAGGGAGCCAATAAGGTCCAGAACCCGATCAGTCAGCGCAAAAAGTCTGATCACGATCGTAGTAGATGGCTTACAATTTTCGAAGCCTGTGAGAATGAATTTAAGAAAACATTAAGCCTAAAAGTAAAGGATCTGACCAGGCTATGTGTAGGCATAGGCGGATGTTGATCCATGTTGTTCCCAAAAATGTAACATGCACTAGTATAAGAATATTTTTAACCTCGGCTTTTACATGCAAGTTACGTTCTTTAAAATCATTGAATTTCGCACAAACGCTTTGAGCTTTAAATTTCTTTCAATAATTACAAGCATAGATGAAAATCGTTCCAATAAAGAAAAAGTTTGAAACAAGACCAGTCGGTGCTTTCCCATTCCATAACGACACCAAATTCAAGGTGGTCATGGTCAAAATGAAAGCTAATACAGACGAATGAATAGGTGTTGATAAAAAAAATAAGATTTTGGGTACAATTTAGCACAGAAAATATTGAGACAAAAGAATGAAATACTGGCAATCAGGACTTTCTAATTTTGTCTAAATGTTTTTCTTTGCCTTTTCTGGTACTTCAAACTAGGTCTGGTTTGAGAGAAGGGTTAAAAATGACAGAAGCATGACACAAACCGATTTAGTTTGTTCTTGCTTGTGTATTATATCTGTAAACGATGCACCGGGGAACGTATCGTCGTTTTTCAACGAAAACCTCGTAACTGCAGATTGTTTTAAGCTGCAGTTACGAGGTTTTCGTTGAAAAGCAGCGATATTCGGTATCTTCGGAATCTTTCATGAAATTATAACCTTTTCTCAGGCGGCAAACGCATAGGCCAGCATTGGCGGATCTAGAGGTGGGGGTTGGGTGGTCCAGACCCCCTACCGGAATTCGACGGGTCCCCTATGAAAAATATGGAGAAATTAAATTTTAACTTAAAAAACTAAAGCAAATTAAATTTTGTGAGTTTTCTTTCCATGGTTAAAGCTGTTAGATCTATTATTTGCCATCACGACTAACAGTCACTTATAATGTTAGCTATTTAACACATGTATAGTTATCATTTGGGCTTGGACCCCCCCCCCCCCTCCTCCTTGGAAAAAATTCCTGGATCCGCCCTTGTGCCTACTTATCTTTTTGTCGTCCGCGACTCATGTTATATTGGATAAGTCTAAAATTTCTACTGCTTATGAAAGAGTTACCAAGTAAATGACATAAGCACAACAGAAACCACCCAATTTTTTTTCTTGCTTGTTTAATATTTCTGTGAACGATGAACTAGGGAATGTACTCAATATCCTTGAAGTTCCTCACGTAGTTACAACCCTTTCCCGCACGACAACCTTATTATACATGATGGGATAAGGCCCTTTAAGGGAGATAGGTAGAGTTCGGACGTCCGAGAAAGGTCAAATTCAAGAAATGCTATCAGTTCTTTGAATTTGGTATTTATAAGCGAAAAATGTGCCTTCAAAGTTGAGACAGAAATGACAAATCGTCGGTGTAAATGCAAAACCTCGTATGTCGATTGGTGCGATTTTCAAAGTACAAACTTGTGTGCCCTGTGTAGACAATTCTCGCAGGTTTTGAGATATTTTTACTGATCAGTATTATTGACACATTATTTGTGAACAATATGTCCAAATTTCAAGTAAGACATTTCATGTTGGGAAAAGTTACTCCACGTTTTTCACTCCCCTTTAAAATTTTCCAAAAACGAGATACGAGGTTTTGCATTTACAACGACGAAATTCTATGTAAATCTGAACTGTTGTCCACAACAATTTGTTTAATTCTAGCACAAAAATATATATTTCTTGCAAACGGTTCAATATTTTGGCTAGAAATTTTCAGAATTTTCATAAGAAAACATGCTCTTTCAGATACAATCAAAGTAAAATTTATGTAAAAATAATTCTGAAATGTCACTTTAAAGGAAAGATGAAGGAATGGCGATTTTCGACATTCAAATATCAACTTTGAACGTTTGTAGTGTTTTAACCCTTTCCAAAATTACAAAATTTATGGGATGGTCCAATTTAAAGCTGCTGCAGATATCCAAAATGATGTTGAAAAGAAATATGATTTGTGTACAATATATCTCAGAATATATTGAGGCAAAGGGAGAAAATGCTGATCATCAGCATTTTCTCCTTTTGCCTCAATATTTTCCCAAGCTTCTTCTTGCAGGGGACATCAAAACCAAGTCTTGTTTGGTAAAGGGATAAAAGGTTCATACAAAATGTACTAGAATTTCAGATGTTCTTCTTGTAGGGGTCAGCAAATATGAACTTATGAGTGTGCAGAATTTCAGATGTGCTAGTAATTGTGAAGACAGCGCGTCAATGCCGTGAAGTATCACGCTGTTTTGAATCAAAACCCTCGTAATTGCAGCTTGTTTAAAGCTGCAGTTACGAGGGTTTTGTTGAAAAGCGAAGATGAGATAGAATTGCTAGATCATATTTTGTCAGAAAAAAATGACCGTGAAAACGTAAGTTGTCACATGATACATTTAACACCTTTCCCATAGTGTGACACGTTTTTGTGACGCACTTAAAACCAATCATTAGCACCAAAGAGCCAGAGGCGAAATTTGAAAAGTGCCAGTAAATCCTAAACTGTGTTATATTTCCATTCCAAATACAAACATAAGCATTTTGAACAGTTTAGAATTTTGAATAAATGCATTATTATGGAAATATTTGACAAAAATGTTATAAATTACCTCCCTTGCATATGAATATAGAGTAAAAAGATATTTGTAAATTATTTTCTTCTTGAGGCATAATCTTGAAATCCGGCACGGTGAATCAATTTATTTGAAGTGTATTTACAAGTGTGTGTAATTTGATGCAATTCCCAAGGCTAGAAATTGGTGTTTTTAATGATGGGTCATATACCTTAATAGAAAAAAGGTTTGGAAAAGATAACATACTGAGAACCAACACTTTTTGTTCTTTTGTCTCAATTGTTTTCTGCTGTGCTATAATATTCAATATAAATCTTAATCAATACAAGTTGCTTTAAAATCTTTCAGCAAAAAAGAAAGAAATAATGTTGATAGGTTAATAACCATTTTCTTCGTCTGTTTAAACTTTCAGCTCTGATCAGTTTAAAACTCTTAAAATTAAAAGTTTCAGAAAGTATATTGAGATGAAAGAATGAAATCCTTATAACCAACATTTTCACAAAATGGCCCGTTATCTTTTGTAACGTTATAGACTAATCCCATCTTTATCATAATTTTCTGAAGCAGCTGCTTCCGAATTTAAAGTCTGAACATTGGGGAAAAGGGTTAAATCTGAAAATTTTATTTGTCTAATAAATCTAGTCTGCCTACGATCGTTCTCGTGCAATAACAGCTTAAAATTCAATCGTAAAATTTAAAGATGAAATGTCAAGTCATGTTCAATTAATGTCAATGGTGTTTACAAAGTTAAGGATAAACAAATTCATTGTAATACTACCCATTCACAAATACGAATTATCCACGATATTTTATAATCGGGAATTAGGAACGAATATTGGAACAATTCAAAAGTTTTGCCTAGAATTCCCAATTCTTGTCAAAAGTTTTGCCTAGAATTCCCAATTGCACAAGAATCGCGTAGGAACATGCGATTCCAAAGTAAGAATTCGTGAAAGTAGCAGTTTGTAACTTACGCAATTTTGACGTACGTTGGTAAGGACGTACACTAGTTGATACAAATATACTTCACAACATTTGGAGGCGTATAAAACTTCAAACGTAAAGATGACTGTCATAATTATTGTGCACTTTTCCATAATGTGATATATCCGGTACCTGTATGTGAAGTTTCTAATTGTTAATTAAACCCATAACCAGACAGCAAAATTTTAGACTTGTCCAATTTTAGAGATGTTGTAGATAACAATTTCAAGTTAATGGAATTTTACTCTTTTTTTGTCTCTCAGGATAGAAAATATTGTTGGAAATGAAGAAATAATTTCTCTATTTTCAACAATGATTTCCAAAGCAATACACTTGTAGAACGTCAAAAGACATAATTATATAAACATTTATAATATAGACATGGTATTCACAGGATAAAACCAAACAGATATGATACCTCCAAAATACCCCCAATAAATGCTCCCTTTTGAGAGGATTTAACCCTGGTTTGCCGTCTCTAAATGAAATGTTTCCGAAAACATAAGAGATAAAGAAAAAAATTCTGATGACAAGCATTTTCTTCTTTTACCTTAAGTGTTTTCCAAGAATATCAAACTATTTTTTACCTCAAGTAGCATTATAAGTGTCTTCGCATTTGCTCTGAATTTGGATTTACTTAAAGCTTTTGCTGTTTGAGAAAAGCTCAAACCCTCCCCCAAACAAGACATTGCTTTAAAGTCTCTAAATAATTACCAACATGTTTCTCCTTTTGCCATACTAAAAGTAAAGGAGGTATAGAGTCTCATTTTTATGAAGTAGTTCATATTCAAGTGACTGACCACTTTACTCCACGATCATTTGAGTTTCAAGACGGCTGTTACATACTCTTTGCTATGCAATATAGTACACAAATAGCAGTTTTCTTGTCTACAGCAGTATTTAGCGTACATAGCAAATATTGGAACAGGGTAGACAACTCCCTCGTTTTTTTTCTAATGTATACCTCCACATGATTATCTTTCTTGCACTATTCATCCTTTCTTGAAAGCGTTGACTGTCCGATACATAGAAACAAAGATTTAGTGGGGTTTAACGTTTTCAACTGCTATGATCATATCGTAGGGGCTGGAGCACTTAAACATTGTTTTACCGTCGTTTCTCATACCAGTACTAGCACAACATCCTAACCTAGCCTCCAGCCGTGTTCGCTAAGATAGTTAACACTATCAAACCATTGGTGGGAGACAATTTTGTCTGAAAGGATATTTGCTGCGACCGGTGATCAAACTCCGACCTCAAGAGTGAGTGTCCTATGCGCTACCTACAGCGACATGGCCCCAGATGCGTAAAATCAAAATAAAAGCAAATTCCTGGGTTAAGCAAAGAATAATGATGTCACAGTTTCAGACTGTTCGAATTTAAAAGCTGCAGCAGATGACAAAATCGACGCTATTATGAAATATGTATATACCATAGAAAATATTCAGGCAAAATGAGAAAATGCTGGTTATCAGCATATTATTTCACTATTTTGTCTCAATGTTTTCCACAACTGTTTCTATGAGGTACATCCAAATGTTGTTAGTTCAATCTTAATCAGACTAAAACTGCACAGTAGTTGAGAAGGCAAGGATTCAATAGTAGAAAGACAGACAGAAGAACAACTTGAGTTGTAACTGATGACATCATTTTAAAATACATGTATAAACACATTAAATATCAAGGGAATCAAACACATTTGATATAGCAAAACAATTGTAAATAAACAAACTTTTTATAAACAAGCCAGGTTATCTACCCGTATTAAACCCTTTCCCAAACATTGTCTTGTTTTGACGTCCCTAATAGAATTGGCTTGGGAAAACATTGAAACAAAAGAAGAAACTGCTGATAACCAGCAGTTTCTCCCTTTGTCTCAATATTCTTATGCCATATTTAACACAAATTCTGTCTTAAAAGCTACTATTTCCCAGATTTTGGACCAAAATTTGTCAAAAGCAAACGAAATGTACACTTTTTAAGCTTTATATGACCTGATTAAATGATTACGACAAACTATTGTAGCAACGACTCATTTTTTCGCAATTTGATACCGAATTCATGAAGCGATGTCGAAAGTAGGTCAAAAACAGTAGGATCTGCGACTTTCTCAAATGATGTCACAACATACATGATGACGTCATATTGAAATTCAAGCATGAATCTCGTTTGAATCTTGGTCTGCGCTGTATGCGTATGCGTGACAGTTAAAAAATAAATTCAACCGCATCTGAGACGGGGTTGAATTTTGGTTTGGATTCTCCCTAAATTCGGCTATCTCTCTTATAATTTCGGCTCAATCTCTGTCTGAATCGCATATTATTCACCATTCTGAGGTGGCCAACACAAAAGTTTTACATATTTTTTCAAAAAATTTCATTTTTTGCAATTAGACCATCTGTTACCATCACCCTTTAATAATTTCAATTTTATCATTGGTTGCAGTTTTTGAAGTGGATTATCCTAAAACTTTACCATTTGGGAAAGAGTTAAACCCTTTTCCAAACAATGCCTGGTTTTGACACCTAAAATAAAGAAAGCACTGAGGGAAAAAAAACAAAATGCTGACAAAAAGCGCTTCCTCCTTGTCCCTTAATGATTTCCATAGTTTGATAATCAAAAACTGCATTATCTTTCAAATATGGACATTTCAATTTTTTTACCATTTGTGGGTTAAACTGAAATTTCAACAATGTAAACTAGAAAAGTAAAGATGTTTGAGCTGCTTTCATTTAACTGGAAATTTTTTTACCCTTTCGTAAATAAGACCTGACTTTGACATCCCTAAACTAAGTTTTTGAAGATATTCAGGGAAATTACAAAAGGAGAAATTGTTGACCACCAGCAATTTCTCCTTTCGCCTAAATGTTTTCCATGTGATAATAATCAGACATCTTGTATTTCACAACCTTATTTTTTTGTCTCCATGATCTTTGACTTTGGGTATTGCGATAACTTTGTTGTTATGGAAAGGGTTAATTTATAACCACAAAATAAGTTTTATATGCCCTCATGAAAATTAAAGAAGCTCAGGGGAAATTCCCAAATTCATCAATTTCTTCTTTTCACACTATTTTTCTTACTACTTTTTTACCACAATTTTGAGGTCATGTTATACATTTTGTTCAGTTTACCAGGATAATCAGCTGTTAACCCAACCCACTCAAAGAGCTTTTTCAAATGTAAACATTGTAAACAGAAAAGGTCTAAGAAAACACTGAGGCTAAAGAAGAAACTACATTTTCTCCTTTTGCCTCAATATTCTCTGAGCTATATTAAGCACAAATCCTATCTTTATCAACATCCATTCTGTCCTCTGCGGCAACTTTCAAATCAAAAGAAACTGTTGAGGTATTTCTATCGAAAGATCACAACAAAATAGTTTATTCATCAAAATTTTCATACTAAACAATAACTGATTCTTAAAAAAAGGAAATAAAAAAAACATGCATAAACATTTGGGAAACTAACTTTCACAGAAAACTTAAAAAGAATCTAGCTTACAGTAGTTTTAAATTAATTAGGGTAAAATTCAAACATTGGTAAATGTACATTAATACATTGCCCTTTTCTAAATACATTGGTTGAAATGCTCTTTCAAGAAAATTTTTCAACAGTCCAAATTTACAGGAGACTAGACTTTCATATTGGAAAACATAGATGGAAATGGACAAAACTCTGGACATAAGCAGATTATATTTTAAATTTTCCATCTACCAGTATGTTTTCTTAACCCTTTATCACACAATGACTCCTTTTGACTCCCTATACAATATCGACTTATGAAAACATTGTGGAAAATGAAGAAATTGCTAGTGACAAGCAATTTCTTCATTTCCCACTATGTTTTCTACCACAAAAGACTAACCAAATTTAAATTTCATGCACTTGGGATTGTGGTCTGAAACATTTTTGAATTTGGATCACCCTAAAATGTTGCCGTTTGAGCCAGTTGCATAAAACAAGTTTACAGTAAAACATTGGTATTAAGGTAGAACCGGATACTTTTAAAACTTTAGGCTACGGTCATAAATTTGATATCTTTGGAAACTAGAAGCTATTTCTAGTTCAAATCCGAAATTCATTTCCTCGTTCAAGTCGTGACGACGTTACCACGACGACGTCAACATAGGTACCTCGCACGTTTTTTACGTCGAATTTCTATAGCCCAGAAATGCACAAAATGGCGTTTTGGTCGGGCAATATCAACGTCACGACAATGAAAATTACATCGATGGAAAGATCTTTTCAAACGTAATAAGATGATACAAAAATCAATTATTTCGGACTGACGACGCAGAAAAAAACGACGAACTTTCATCTTTTTTCCGCGTCAGATTTCGAGGAAAAACGAACTTTAAAGCAGAATTTCGTAAAATTGACCAGAACGATTTTTGCCATTTTTCATTATTATATTGCACGCTCATTTTGTAAGCATTTGACAAGAAATCAGAAAAATTCACCGTACCGATTTTTAATAAAACATATTCAAATATTGTTGGTATGCGTCAAAATTATGCAGTCGGGCGTCGGCAAATTTCGACGAAAAAGCACTTTACGACGGATTTTCGTAAAATTGGTTAGAAGGACTTTACATTATTTAATTTATATCCATATTGTAGGTGTATGCAAAAAATCAGAAAAGTTTACTGTATCGTTTTTTTAATGAAACATGTTTGAATATATTAGGTATCAATCAAAATTTGCACAGTCGGACGTCGACGTCGATTTTGAAACTACGTACTTTGACGAGCAACAAGGATGTAGACGCGTCGGGGTTTTCAAACTGTTCAAGGAGCCCACAGTTGTGTACTCAATAAGTCGGACAGCGAAAGTAAATCCCTCTTGTCTAAGTAAATACCTAGTAAGAAGTACAGAATCGGGATAACAGTCGACACGCTCACGAAAGCCTATTCGAGGGGACAACGAAAACGGGATTGAAATGATACTTTCGAAAAAGAATATGCAGAAAATATTGGTAACCAACAGTAAAAAATGTCATAGAATAATTAAACCACTTCTGTTCGCATGATGTGGTTAAATAGAAAATGTAAAAATAATAAAATGAATAAATTCAATAAAAATTAATGCGAATGCACATAACTTCGCAATATCAAAAAATAATGTCTTTCGCTTTGCATCAATTTCTATCTGATACTTTTTGTTTCATTTCTAATATCAAAGTCGCACTAGTAAATGCAGCTTATTTAATATCTCGTTAAAATGTTGTCATCGATGAAAATAAACAAAGACTCTATCATATATGCACAGTCAGAATTTATAAATGTTTTACTCCAACCCTAATGTTGCAATTGACCATTATCTAATTACGATGTGATTTTGACGTTCCGACCAAAATTGTTTGAGAAAACGTTTAGAGAAAAGAATAAAATACCGACAGTCACAATTTCTCTTTTTTATTTCAATATTTTTTATGGAATAAAATACACGCATTCCATTTAAGTGCATTTGCATAAGTTTTTTTTTTCTCGTAGAGCAGTTTTAAATCCTGGCATGTAATCATCTTTGTTTCTCATCAACGTACGTAGTTTCGACGTCGACGTCCGACTGTGTAAATTTTGATTTATACCTAAAACATTCAAACATGTTGTATTAAAAATACAACATGTACTATACAATAAACTTTTCTGATTTTTTGCATTTCGCCTGCAATATGGATGCAAAATAAAATAACATAAAATCACGATGGCCAATTTCAAGAAATTCCTTCATAAAGTGATTTTTAGTCGAAATTTGCCGAATCCCGACTGCATAACTTTGACGCGCATACCAACAATATTTAAATATCTTTTATTACAAATCGGTACGGTGAATTTTTCTGATTTCTTGTCAAATGCTTACAAAATGAGCGTGCAATATAATAATGAAAAATGGCAAAAATCGTTCTGGTCAATTTTACGAAATTCTGCTCTAAAGCTAGTTTTTCCTCGAAATCTGACGTGGAAAAAAGAAGAAAGTTCGTCGTTTTTTTCTGCGTCGTCGGTCCAAAATAATTGATTCTTGTATCATGTTATTACGTTTGAAAAGGTCTTTCCATCGATGTAATTTTCATTGTTGTGACGTTGAAATTACCAGACTTAAACGCAATTTCGTGCATTTCCGGGCTATAGAAATTCGACGTAAAAAACGTGCGAGGTACCTATGTTGACGTCGTCGTGGTAACGTCGCCACGACATGAACGCAGAAATGAATATCGGATTTGAACCAGAAATAGCTTCTAGTTTCCAAGGATATCAAATTTATGACCGTAGCTCAAAGTTTTAAAAGTATCCGGTTCTACCTTAAGCAAAGAATTTACCATTGCTTAAACCAAGAGCTTACTTTAAACTCATTTTATGCTGTCAGCACAAAATGATTACCCTTTTTCAAGGCAAGAACTTGTTTTATGCAAAAAAACAGAATGAAACAAACAATACAAAATTGAAACTGAACACATGAGTGGTCATAACAGATGTAAGTCAATAACTCAATATAATACATCAGAATCTAATTGACATGTGAAGTATTTTTACCCCTTCGTTAACGATTCCTAGTTTTAGCAAGAATTTGAAAAAATTGTTAGGAGGCAGCTTTAATGGAAAGAACTAATGCTGAAAACAAGAATTTCTTCAATTCCTTCCATGTTTTTCTATACCATCAGGCATAAGTTTATTTCAGACAATAAATGACATGTAACATGTATTTAAAATTCTTTTGTCCTACAATGTCTTCAAAAATGGACAAAATCAGTCAAGTCACTTTTTCGGAGTAAAGAAAGTATCCCATATTCTGTTCCACAATCCTGAGAGTCGTCCATTGCCAGCCTTCTCGGCTTGTCTTAATGATCGTCTTGGCGCTTCTACTTCATATAAATCTCCGAGTTTATTTGTCTCCTGTCTCTCCAACTGAAAATACATGTACAACAAAAACAGCCATATAAACCCCTTCCCAAACGACAAATATCTAGGGCGGTACAATCTGAAAGCTGCTGCAGACAATAAACATGATGATAACAAGAGCCGTCATAGACGGATTATGCTCCCCGAATAAGTGTTTGCCACAAAATAAAAACTATCATACATTAAGCCCCCTTTTCCCATGACAGATTTTTTGTACACACATTGTTTATGAATATGGTCTAGAACATCTCATTTGTCACTGAAGTACAAATTTCATTAAATTCTGCCCATTAGATGAAGAGAAATTAGAGAAAAGTAATTTTTACATTAAGGCCCCTTTTTCCATGACGCAGCCTCAAATTAAGAAACGGAGAAAAAGATCCCTAGGGATTATCCCAGGGAGTTCACATGTGAAGTTTCATTGAATTTGGTCCAAGGGTTACTGAGACACACGGACGGACTGTCAGACGGACAGACAGACGGACAGCGTGGCGACTATATGCTCCCCAAAAATTTTTTCGGGGAGCATAATAAAGATTGGATTTGTGTACAATATAGTCGGGAAAATACTGAGGCAGAAGGAGAAAATGCTGATTGTCAGCATTTTTCTTCTTTTGTCTCAATGTTTTTCCAATATAATTCTATAATAATAGGGACATCAAATTCAGGTCTTGTTTCCGAGCGGGTTATTAACCCTTTCCCAGATAACACAATTTTAGACTGGTTCAAATTGCAGATGAAAATTTCAATTGAAAGAAATATTACATCTTTTTCTCAACCCTCAAACCTAAGTTACTAGTTAGCATTCATTTTGTCATCTGCAATTCTTAACTATATTGACCAGCATAGAATATTGTTGTTTAGATAGCTATAAACAGTTAATCCTTTCCAAAACAGCACAATTTTAAATTTGTCCAACTTGACGAGTCACAACTATTTCAGATATCAAAAGGTTGTTGCCAAAGAGAGGATTAAATTTTGTGTATTATTCTGTAAAATATTGAGGCAAAAAGGAGAAAATGGTTGTCATAATTTTCTTTTTTTGTTTCCCCAATGTTTTCCCAAGCTTCTTCTGTTACTCTCAATGTCACTGTCAGGAACGTTGAAACCATGTCTTGTTTGGGAATCCAGGGATTGGTTTAACCCTTTCCCGAACAAGACCTGGTTTTGATGTCCCTAATAAAAGTGGCTTGGGAAAACATTGAGACAAAAGAAGAAACTGCTGATAACCAGCAGTTTCTCCTTTTGCCTCAATATTTTCTGTGCTATACTTTACACAAATTGGATCTCTAACAACATCCATTCTGTTTCTGCTGCAGCTTTTGAATTGGACCACCCTAAAATTTTGTCGTTTGGGAAATGTTTAACCCTTTCCCAAACAACAAACTTTTAGGGTGATCGACTTCAAAAACTGCCAAAAATGACAAAATAGATGTAATTAAAGATAAGATATGTGTTAAATATGGCACAGAAAATATTGAGGCAAAAGGAGAAACTTTCTGCTTTTGTTTCAATGTTTTCCCAAGCCTTTTCTATTAGAGATGTCAAAACCAGAGCCGCGTTCTTTAGAGCGAGATTTTTTAAGATTTCTTAAAATGTTTTGGATAAAGCGTTTTTAAGACGAGACTTTGAACGAGCTGTTCCGAATGCTCCATATTTATACAAATGACGTCATCATGCAAATGACGTCATCATGCAGTGATTTTTTTTCCTAAAAAAAACGGTCGTTATTGGGCCCCTTTCCCCTCTCTGAGGAATATACTTTTTTCCCCTATTTCAGAAAAAATTTCCCCTCCAGGAACTACATTTTTTGTTGCAAAGAAAAATCTAAATTATATTTATATTCTAGGCATCTCTAACAGTTCTAATTGTTGTTTGAATACCCCATTATGATATTCAAGCAAATTAAATGCATTTATAACACTGTATTTGAGAGTATAAGCATGTATTGAAATTTCCCCTGTCTGGGCGTTCATACGCAGATTTTCCCCTACCTATGGGCCCTGACCCCCTTCCCCCAAAATGAAAAATAAACACTGTCATGACGTCATTTGTATAAAGTATTGAGCATTCGAAACACCACGGTTTATGAATTATGGGGCGTTCGGAACATCTCGGTCAAGTCTCTTTCATATTGTTTCTATAGAGTTGACCCAGGGATTCCGCATGAAGTATAGGGTAATGGCGCCTTCCATTGAGGGTCTTAAAAATCTTGCTCTAAAGAACGCTTTATCCTTAATCAAGTGCAGAAAGAAATTTCCCTCTCAACGTGCCTCAGGTCTTGTTTTGGGTCGGGTTGCTTACCTGTTCCACAACATGCCTATCTCTGTTTCTGCTCTGTAATATATCCCGATATACAGCTGCTGGACTTGCCTCCCTTTGCTTTCTTCTTTTTATTCCTGGATCAGTAACCTATTGATACAAGTTTTAGCAAATAATTAAAACGTCATTAATCATCTCCAATAAAACAATATAATAGACCAAATTAATAACCATAACATACATATATCTCATGATAAGATATTTCTTTTGCTAGATGTGATCTGTGATAGGGTAGAAAAGGTGTACATGTTAGTTTTTTATCAACAATTTTTCTGTCTTATCAAAAGCCCTTTCTGTAGAGGTTATCCAAACAAAGAGTTTATGTGAAAAACTTGAATCTAGCATGTTTGTTATAAAGCAAATGTTCAACAATAAAATGATACAGCATCCTGAGGGTACAGTTTTTTTCTCCCTTCTTTCAATGTTTTCCCATTTTTTGCTGAACAACTAGACATCATAGATATACTCCATGCAATAGGAGGAGTTGAGCAAACAGATTTAAAAATTGGAGGAAGGGAAGGTAAAATTATGAAATAATAACAAGTTTAGAGGTCTTTATTTGCCAAATAAAAACCGATGTGCGACAGACTACATGTATAGGTAAAAACCGAGGCGCACAGCGCCGAGGTATTTGCCTTTACATGTAGTTCAGAGCACAGAGGCTTTCATTTGGCAAATAAAGACCTCTAAACTTGTTATTATCTCCATTATAACACTCTAAATAAGAAAACGCACATTCGAAGTGTGTTTTTTTGTGGAAATTCTGCCATGATCTAGTTTTCGGCGTAGGAAATGCATTGGCGATTAAGTTACATCATTGATGACGCCATTTGACATTACCTTGACGCCACATGATGCTTTGCCGCATACACAAAGCATAATTACATAGTCTTTATTGGTCAAATAAAACCCGATAAAGTTCTTCTTTCGCTATATATGAATTTTACGGTTGAGTGTTATAATTTCAGATACATCCCTTCAGACTTTGAAATATCATCAGACATGTGGATGAAAATGACTAAAGTAATACTGTAAAATCATTAATATACCAATTTACCCTAAAAAAATCAGCATAAATTTTATACAAATTGTAAGATTATATTGTACATTTAGAGAAACAGTATATAAAACATGTATTACCGCATTATTATTTGAATTCAATCCTGAAGTGTTTCTTTTACGTGTCTTCATAGGAGAAACACGAATTTCATTGTCTTTTTCTGTGTTTCTCTCTTCTGAAATGGAATTTCATAATTTACCATACATGATACTATTAAAACATGGTATTCATATATTCAGTTTCATTGTATGGATTTAAAAAGAAATCTATAGTTAAACCAGGAACACATTTGTGACTAGCATAAGCTGACACAAAAGCATTTTAACCAATGAACATGAAACAGCATTTTAGACTGGTCCATTTCTTACGATGTTCCTGAAAAAAGTGCATGAACATTTTACATTTTTTTTTATCAGTTAGGGTAGAAAAACTGTGGTTTATGAAGAAATTGTTTGTCACAAGCAATTTCTTCATTGTCAACACCGTTTTCCAACTTTTCTTCATGGGCATAAAAAAAAATCAATGTGTTAATAGAGACATATCTCATTCTGCATTCAATCAATAACCAACACAGATAAAATATATTGTTACAGCATATGTGACTGTCTCGATCAAATTGTTTAGACAATGAAGATATACCTACATTTAAGAAATTGCAGAATTGTTTCATTGAATTTTTTTTATTGATAGTGCTCAGCTATAAGTCAATAGATCTACTCTTTTTATACTTAAATGGACATAACATTCCAATTGCATGTTTTTAAAGTATGTCTTGATGCAAAGATTGGTTAATTCTAATGCGTTTAGAACTTTGCAATTAGTTTTTTGAAGTTGTTATCTTTAAGCGAAAAATATGCCTTTAAAGTTGAGACAGAAATGGCAAATTACATATGAAAATCCGAACTGTTGTGGACAACAATTGGATTTATTTTAGCCAAAAATATATATTTCTCGTAAACGGCGCTATAATTTCGCTTGAAATTTTCAAAATGTTCATAAGAAATATGCTCTTTCAGATAAAAATGAATGAAAAAATATTGTGAAATGTCGCTTTAAAGTTTAAACTAAAAAAATGTTAGTGTTTTCATGAAAATCAAGGTTATACTCACTGTTACTTTGTTTATCTGTTGTGTGTACTGTAGGTCTACCTGGACTAGAAATTTGGTCTCTGCTACTAGGTTTATCAATGCTGTTTGCCTGCATAGTATGTTTATCATTGTTGATAGTTTGCTTTGTGTTCCTATCATAATTGGTTGCCTGCCGTGTGAGTCTCTCATTGTTGTTTGTTTGCCTTGTGTTTCTTTCATTAATACTGGTTGCTTGCCTTGTGATTCTATCATTGCCAGTGGCTGGTCTTGTATGACTGTCAATTTTGTTTGTTTCCTTTGTGTGTCTGTCATTGCTGGTTGCTTGGTGTGTGAGCCTGTCAGTGTCATTCAATTGTTTTTGTTGAATCTCCGGAGTAGATTCAGGTTTTGACTTGATTCTGCTGGATCGCCTTCTAAACTGTTGCTCTTCCAGACAATCTGCACAAGGTTTGGGTTCTTTATGTCTTGAAGGAGTCTGTTTGTTGTTAATTGAGCCTCTAACTTTTCCATGATGATCACCTGTGGTGTCAGTGTCACTGTGTACTGAATCACTATCAGATCTAGCTTTCCTATCGCCCTTTCTAACTGTTCCTTTCCCTCTCTTAGCAAGTTTTTCACGACTAGAATTCTCCTCAGTTTTTTCACTGGTTCTTTTCCTGAGTTCACGTTTCTTCTCAACATGTCTATTTCCCTCCTGACTAGATTGTTTACTGTGGACAGATTGTGTAAGCCACCTCTGTAACTCACCTGCGGCATCACGAACAAATCTGGATCCACCCTCCCCGGCACATTCACTGTCTTTATCCCTATTAGATGTTTGTTTTTGTTTAGTCTGATTTTGAAGATGCTGAGTTTGAGATTGATTACTTTCCTCAGAATCCTCTGGTTCATACAATTCATCAACATGTTTTACAAACAACTCAATCATGCTGTCACAAGTATCCAGGATCTTATCATGCCTTTTAAATACATAGTTGGGATATTTGGATGGAAATGGCCATTTTGTAAACGTAATTAAAACGAGGAAATGTTCTGTTTCTAGAGGATGTGGACGTTTTTGGTGTAGCAGCATATAGACAGCCGCCCCTACAACATCCTCAATCTCATTACTGAGTTGTGTGGTGGTGAACATGACTGGTCTTCCCTTGAAGGTTTTCTGATCATACGTCACTTTCACTTTATACAGGGTGTCCCCATGTTGTACAAGTCTTGTATCATCCTTCAGATAGGGAAACTTCAGGCTGTACTGTAACTCAGTCATTCTGCTAATACTGAAAATATATCAAATCTCACATTTTATCAAGTTTGCATTTTCAGATGACATTTGTATGGTTTCATGGGAGAACATTTCAAATTAGACAAGTCAGGCGCGTACCCAGGCATACTCCCATACTCCCCGGGAGTACCTCGAATTTGAAAAATGTTTTCTTCTGTGGCCTAAAAGTGTTAACATGTTCATTTAAAGTCGTTCTTACCGAAGTAGCATATACTCCAGTAACCATATGCTCACATGAATTTTGATAAAACATGGAAAATGTTAAGTCTTACTTTAAAATGCTCCCTGATGTGGTCTATGACTCTCTTATATTATTCAATTTTCGTCAGGGGCTTTGCCCCCTGAACCCCCTAGAGGGGTTCTGTCCCTTCACCCCGCTGGGGGTCTGCATCCCAGACCCTCTGCTTCTTTTTGTACTTCAATTTTGACCCCAGGTACGCCCCTGCAAGTTCAACCCTAAAATTCAGAGGCTTGGGAAAGGGTTAATACATGATGGCCACCCTTGTCAACAGTATTTCCCCTGTAAAATCAAACACCCCCCCCCCCCCCCCCTCTTCAGCCTGATTATTTAATTTTCATTTGGCCCTTTTTGTAGCCCCCCCCCCCCCCCACCCCTCCAAGAAATCTGGATCCGCAGCAGTCCTGATGTTAGTTTAAAAACTTTGGTTATAAATAAGAAATGAATAATGAATCTGCTGTACTGCATATAGTTGATATTTGATCACTAGAAGCAAGTACTAACTTGTCAAATAATAGCATGCTTACACATATGAGCATAAGGAAACAAATATCAAAATTCTACTCGCTTAACAAACACATACTGGAAGAGGTAAATGACAACCTGTACCTTGGCCTCCAAATTTCATCTGACTTGAAATGGACAACCCACATCAACAAAGTGGTAAAAAAGGCAAACTCCACACTTGGCTTCTTGAGGAGGAACCTAAGGCACTGTAATGAAAACTGCAGAAAAACAGCCTATGTCTCCATGGTAAGATCTCTGATGGACTACGGATCAGTCATATGGGACCCGTATCTACAAAAAGATATCGACAGACTAGAAAGAGTCTAACAAATAGCGGCCAGATTCATCAAACAGGATTATAGAACTCAACAAGATGGATTCATCAAAAATACTTTGGAAACACTGGAACTACAACCACTCACCTCAAGAAGAAAAAGCCTCAGACTGGTGATGCTGTATAAGGTGGTTGAGGGGTTGGTGCCAGGGCTGCCAGCAGAAGAATTTCTAAAACGATCCCAGGGATTTTTTTAGGGTGTCTCAGGGGCCGAATTTCAACCCCATTCTCAATGGAATTTAGCTTACTTTTTTCCCAATCTGGAGAAAAAATTCCCAATCACAATTTAGAAACAAGAGATGTTTGTAAAACATATATGCCCCCTCAAGGGCCTACATTTGATGTAGGTCAAAGTCCAAGGTCAAGTTAACAAGGTCCAAGGTCATGGTCAAATATGAAAGGTCTTGGTAGGAGGTGTCTATGTGTAAAATATCAAATCTGTATATGTAAAAGTAAAATGAAACATAGGCCAGGTTAAAGTTTTTAAAAGTAGGCCAAATGCCAAGGTTAAGGTCATGGTCAAATGTGAAAGGTCTTGGTTGGAAGTGTCCATGTGTGAAATATCAAGGCTGTAGGTGTAAAAGGACATGATATATATGCCTGGTTTCAGTCTCTTTAAAAGTAGGTCAAACTCCAAGGTCAAAGTTGCAATATTCAAGGTCATGGTCAAATGTGAAAGGTCTTGGTAGGAGGTGTCTATGTGTGAAATATCAAGGCTGTAGGACATAAGATAAAGGCTAGGTTAAAGATTTCTAAAAGTATGTAAAAATTAGGGATGGGAACGAGTACTCGATTAATCGAGTACTCGATCGAACGTCCGAGTATCGATTACCAATATCACTAATCGAGTAATCGGAAAGAAAAAAATAATATCGGCAGAAAAATGAAAATTCGTTTCTAAACTCAAGTTGTTGAAAATATCGATCGCTCTTTTCCAACACTGTGCCGTGCAAAGGGTAGAATATGTAACTCCTGGTCGGACGCCGATTATCTAATCCCTCGATATTGTCCTAATTTGCAATCAAGTGCCAACTGCTGTTGTTCTCGCTGTCAAACAATGTCATAAATGTTCGCACCTTCGCCGCCCTTTACTCCGTTTTCGGGCGATGCATTTTAATTGGACGTCCGTAAGATTTTCCTTAGAGTTGATTGGTTAGTACAATAATCGATCAGCCGATTATTGGATTATTGTTAAGATTTCATTCTATTGCTATTTGTTTCTCGAAGAAGAAGCATCTCATTCCCGATTACGCGCAAATAAATTCAAGAAAGTTTAACAATGCCTCCCTTTAAGTCTATAGTGACTTGTGTATATCTCACAACAAGTGTAAATATTACAAACGCTTTGCTGCTACAAGATGAATAACAAGGATTTTTTTCATTTTTCATGAGTTAAATGGAAAGATTTTGACACTTTCCGTAATTGTCGTCACATATCTAACAATTGCCCGTTTTTCTCAAATAAAGTACTGATCAGATGTAATCTAAAGATATAATTATACTGAAGATATGTTGCATATATCGGTTATAAACATGTTAGAAAACACTGATACTATAACCAAAAGATGACGTTTCTATCCGAGTACTCGAGTACTCGATCGGAAGGGTGATCGAGTACTCGATTAGTAAAATTGGTACTCGTTACCATCCCTAGTAAAAATCAAAAGTCAAGGTCACACAGGCCAAGGTCATGGTCAAATGTGCAAGGTCTTGGTAGGAGGTGTCCATGTGTAAGATATTGAGACTGTATAGGTAACAGGACATGAGATATAGGCCTAGTTTAAGTTTTTTTAAAGTAGGTCAAACTCCAAGGTCAAGGTCCAAGGTCATGGTCAAAAGTGAAATATCTTGGTTGGAAGTTACCATGTGTAAAATATCAAGGCTGTATATGTAAAATGACATGAAATATAGGCCAGGGTAATGTATTATTAAAGTAGGTCAAACACCAAGGTCAAGGTCACAAGGTCCAAGGTCATGGTCAAATGTGAAAGGTCTTGGTCGTAGGTGTCCATGTGTCAAATATCAAGGCTGTATGTGTAAAAGGACATGATATATCGGCTAGGTTAAAGTGTTTTTTTTTAAAGTAGGTCAAAGTCCAAGGTCACAAGGTCCGAGGTCATGATCAAATGTGAAAGGTCTTGCTAGGATGTGTCCATGTGTGAAATATCAAGGCTGTATGTGTAATAGCACGAGATATAGGCCCATTTTAATTTTTTTTTAAAAGTAGGTCAAACTTCAAGGTCAAGGCCACATGGTTCAAGGTCATAGTCGTATGTGATAGATCTTGGCCAGAGGTTTCCATGTGTCAAATATCAAGGCTGTATGTGTAAAAGGACATGATATATCGGCCAGGTTAAAGTTTTTTAAAAGTAGGTCAAACTCCAAGGTCAAGGTCACAAAGTCCAAGGTCATGGTCAATTGTGAAAGGTCTTGGTAAGATGTGTCCATGTGTGAAATATCAAGGCTGTATTTGTAAAAGGTCATGAGATATATGCCGGGTTTATTTTTTTATAAAGTAGGTCAAACTCCAAGGTCAAGGTCACAAGGTCCAAGGTCATGGTTAAATGTGAACTATGTTGATAGGAGGTATCTATGTGTGAGATATCAAGGCTGTATGTGTAAAAGAACATGAGATATAGGTAAGATTAAGAATTAAGTGTAAAATCAACAAAGGGCAATAACTCCAAGAATTTGATTGGCAGAGTTACGGTTCTTGTGCACTGCACCTCTCCATAATGAGATCTATTCACCTGTAAAGTTTCATGATTCTACCTTACATATTTTTTGAGTTGTGCTCCGGACAAGAATCAAGTTATAAAATCAACAAAGGGCAATAACTCAAAAAATTTGATCGGCAGAGTTACGGTTCTTGTGCACTGCACCTCTCCAAAATGAGATCTATCCACCTAAAAAGTTTCATGATTCTACCTTACATACTTTTTGAGTTATGCTCCGGACAATAATCAAGTTTGAAAATCAACAAAGGGCAATAACTTCAAAAATATGATCGGCAGAGTTACGGATCTTGTGCACTGCACCTCTCCATAATGAGATCTATTCACCTGTAAAGTTTCATGGTTCTACCTAACATAGTTTTTGAGTTATGCTCCGGACAAGAATCAAGTTTGAAAATCAACAAAGGGCAATAACTAAAGAAATTTGATCTGCAGAGTTACGGTTCTTGTGCACTGCACCTGTCCATAATGAGATCTATCCACCTGTAAAGTTTCATGATTGTACCTTACATACTTTTTGAGTTATGCTCAGGACAAGAATCAAGTTATAAAATCAACAAAGGGCAATAACTCAAAAAATTTGATCGGCAGAGTTACGGTTCTTATGCACTGCACCTCTCCATAATGAGATCTATCCACCTATGAAGTTTCATGATTCGACCTTTAATACTTTTCGAGTTATGCCCCTGGACAAGGTTTGGTCTACGGACAGACCGACTGACCTACGGACCGACCGACCGACCGACCGACCTTCCGACAGACACTTGCAAAACAATATACCCCCATTTTCTTCGAAAGGGGGCATAATAAAAATATTAAAATTATCAAAACATGAGTAAAATTGCTTTTACAAGTCATTTGAGAACAAACTAAAGCTCTCTACTCAATATCCATCTCATTGTATGGACCCTTTTCTGTTTATAATTGAATTTCACTTAATGAAACACCTTGTTTGAGGTAAGTGTATAATGTTTGAAAATTCCCAATTTCAGGGTGTACGCCGCTAAATTTCCCAATTGAAAAGGCCCCAGGGCCCCTTCCCAAAATTGCCAAAAAAATCCCTGGATCCAGACCCAGGAGAACTGTAAGAGCCAGAGAATTTGAGGACTGTGTATCAGTAAACATTGTAAGAAACCAAATAAAAAACAACTCCAAGTGCTTTGAAACAACATATGCAAAGACTGTACAAAGACTGTTACAGACATCGATATTATACCTCAATACATGTAACATCAAACAAAAAAGATGAAAGATATACCAGTACAGTAAAGCAGACTGGCCCAGTATAAACAATGTTATGCTAAAATTAGAAACTGAAATCACCACCCTGAAAGAGAAAGATGTTGAAAGCATGTGGAAACTTTTTAAAGATAGAATATCTGATAGCATCGAAACCAACGTAGTACCATCCAAAATGTCAAACAACAGGAAATCCCTACCATGGTTTAATCATAAATTGAAGAGAATGGTAAAAAGGAAATCCAGACTATACAAAAACGCAAAAGAAACAGGAAATTGGACTATGTTTAAAACCTTTCAATGTGAATGTAAAAGAGAATTTAAAAGAGCAGAAATCCAACATATAAATAAGACAATTGAAACAGGACTAGCAGAAAATAATACAAAACCCTTCTGGAGACTCGTTAAGTCAAGATGTCAAGATAATGTAGGAGTACAGCCACTCAAAAGGAAAGGACAACTATTCAGCAGCAGTACAGAGTCGTGAGACAAAGCTGAAATCCTGCTAGATCAATTTAAATCCGTCTTCAAGAAAGTGAACAACACCAAACCAACAACTACCAAAAGAGCAAAGACATCAGCGTTTTTTTCTCAAACTTTTGGGAACGGATCTGGTACCAGGCAAATTGGGAAACTAGATGCCGAAGGGCAACATGTCGAGCCCGCTCATTTTGAAGAAAGAAGACCATACCTATGTCTACAGCTGTCATTACAATGGCGTTGTAAAAGTGGGGACAAAATAAGTTGGAATGATGGGGATCATGGTGAGACAGTTTATTGTTCACAAAATATTACATGTCTATGTATTTATAACGAGATACCAGAATGGATTAATTTGAGTATACATATGTGACCCGTCACGCTAAAAGGGACCTTATGCTAAGTCCATAAAACCAAATTCCGAGAAATATACCAGACCAAGCAGAAGTCCATCCGATGTCGTATTTGGAAAACGAAAATATTGTAAGGTAGAGAAAACATTCTAGATTCAGAAAATACTTAAACGTGAAAAGTTTCGACCCTAGTCAGGCTGCGCGGACTGCGCAGACGGACTAGGGTCGATACTTTTCACAAATCCGATAAGGTCCCTTTTAGCGCGACGGGTCACATATAAGGAAAATAAGCCATGCCCCCTGGCACCCATTTTTTGTACGGATCGGAATAATTTGAACATTCTGAGAAGTACGAAAATTAGCTGCACGTAGCTGTACGTGGCCATGTTTTTTACGGCCCGGACAAGCAAAAATCATCTCATTTTTGACATTTGAATCCCTCCATCCATGGTGAAGTTATGGCCCGGACAAGCAAAAATCATCTCATTTTTGACATTTGACCTCCAAGTTTGACCTTGACCTTTGAGCTTGGAATCTGGTTCTTGCACGCGACACTCTGCCTTACTGAGCTTGACATTTGTGCCAAGTTATTTCTGAATCCCTCCATCCATGGTGAAGTTATGGCCCGGACAAGCAAAAATCATCTCATTTTTGACATTTGACCTCCAAGTTTGACCTTGACCTTTGAGCTTGGAATCTGGTTCTTGCACGCGACACTCTGCCTTACTGAGCTTGACATTTGTGCCAAGTTATTTCTGAATCCCTCCATCCATGGTGAAGTTATGGCCCGGACAAGCAAAAATCTTCTCATTTTTGACATTTGACCTCCAAGTTTGACCTTGACCTTTGAGCTTGGAATCTGGTTCTTGCACGCGACACTCCGCCTTACTGAGCTTGACATTTGTGCCAAGTTATTTCTGAATCCCTCCATCCATGGTGAAGTTATGGCCCGGACAAGCTCCATCCGGACGGACGCACGCACTAACGCACGCACGCACTAACGCACGCACGCACTAACGCACTAACGCACATACACCGAACCGCCATTGTGACAACTATGTCGAGCTCACCGCAAGCGGGCTCGACAAAAATGTGTTGTTTTGTCAAAAATTGGGAAAATATTTTCAACACAGACTGCAACAAAACTTGAGTCCTGTGCATAGTTAACTATATGAAATAAATGGAAGGGACTTCCAGTTTGCATCTGGATATTTTTTCTCAATATTTGAATGGGATTGATCGAAATTTCATTCAAAAATAAGGAATAACTTTGGTATTGGGAATTTTCTTGTCAGATTTTGGGAAAAAAAATAACCTATTTGGCATTGGGAACGGACCCGTCCAAAGAAGGAGAAAAAACGCTGGACATCCATACCTCCACTAACCATCAAAACTGAAGGCGTTGAAAAACTTCTAAATAACAATACCAGCAAAGCGACAAGTCCTGACTGTATACCAAGTATCATATTAAAGACTTGCTCTAAAACTATAGCTCCCATCCTTCAACAGATATTCCAGACATCAGTGGGCAGTGGTAAACTACCATCGGACTGGAGGAGCGCCAATGTCTCCCCCGTTTTCAAGAAAGGCGACTCCCACTTGGCTGAAAACTACCGTCCAGTTTCCCTCACCTGTGTATCTTCTAAACTGCTGGAGCACATCATCTGCAAACACATCCTTAAACACCTGGAAAGAAACAAAATCCTCACAAACCTTAACCATGGATTTAGGTCTGGGTACTCATGCGAGACCCAACTATTAACCACGGTACATGACCTCCTGCAACACCATGATAACAAATCTCAAGTTGACATCATCATCTTAGACTTTTCCAAGGCATTTGACACTGTCCCCCATGAAAGCCTTCTACACAAAATGAATCAATATGGCATCAACGTAAATATAAACTGCTGGCTAAGGGACTTCTTGACGAATAGAACTATGAGGGTTGTTGTTGACGGCGAAACATCTGATGCTGCCACTGTCGACTTGGGTGTACCATAAGGAACAGTGCTCGGACCTTTGGCCTTTCTTTGCCATATAAACGACCTTCCAGATTGCGTTAGCTCTACTGTCAGGCTGTTTGCTGACGACTGTTTGTTACACCGACAGATCAAGACCAGGAAAGACCACCTAAAACTTCAATCTGACCTCAAATCATTAGAAAACTGGGCTACTATATGGGGCATGAGATTTAATGCAAAAAAATGCTACGTTATGAGCACCAACAGCAAATCCAACCAATTCTACCAGTTAGATAACCACATTCTACAGCAAGTTGAAGAAAATCCATGATACTTAGGCGTCTCTTTCACAGAAAATCTCACTTTTGGAAACCATACATCAAAAATCACCTCTAAAGCAAACTCCACCCTGGCCACCCTTGGCTTCCTGAAACGCAACCTAAAACACTGCCCAACCTCCTGTAAGAAAACGGCATATATCTCATTAGTCAGATCAACACTTGAATACAGCTCTATTGTTTGGGACCCATACCTCCAGAAAGACACCGAGAAATTAGAACAAGTCCAACGAAGAGCAGCTCGCTTCATATCAGGGAACTACAGGTCACGAGAAAAAGAATGTGTCACCAACATGCTGGAGGAACTGAAATTACCTCCGTTACAAGAAAGAAGGCAACAAGCAAGACTGACCTTCCTCTACAAGGTGGCTGAGGGACTGGTACCAGCAGTGATTTTGCTACAAATTTATGCGGAAGAGTCCTTGGACCCACTTGTTCTCAAAACAATGAGTCCAATATTGAAACATAGGAGTCTTTGAAAGACAACATTGATTACACATGGAAAATGTCAGCATTCTGGGACTCACTGAATATTTTTCAATGAGTCCTGAGAAAAAAATGTGATGCAGGGACTCGGGACTCGCAGGTAACAAAATCCCTGTACCAGCAATGCCCTCTGAGACCTATCTGACCCCAATCTGTGGAAAGGGTCAAATAAGACCAAAAAGACTTGATAAATTTGTGAGCACAAATATAGCAGCGTTTTTTCTCCTTCTATGGACGGGTCCGTAACAAGGACCCATTCCCAATGCCAAGAAGGTTCATTTTTTCCCAAAATCTGGACAGAAAATTCCCCATGCAAAAGTTATTCCTTCTTTTTGAATGAAAATTAAATCATTCCCTTTCATATGTTTATAAAAAAAGTATCCAGAGGCAAACCAGAAGTCCCTTTAGTTGATTTCATATAGTAAACAAAACTATACACAAAACTCAATTTTTGTTGCAATGAATGATGAAAATATTTTCCCAATTTTTTACAGAACATCACATTTTTCTTAATTTGCCTGGTTTTGGACCCGTTCCCAAAACTATGAGAAAAAACGCTGTATAGTGAGAAATCAAGCCATAAACCATTCCAAGTGCTATAAGACTCTAGATTGCAAAACTGAACTTTTTAGACAATCATTCTTTCCTAGATCTATTGTGGACTGGAACAATCTAGACAGTGAAGTTGTGTGCGCACAGTCAGTAACGAGCTTCAAATCAGCTCTTCAGAAGTGTTACTAACACTTCTCCAAACATCTCTCTCCCCCTGCGCATATGCCAGAAGGTCCTGCAGTGTACACATCCAGATCTAGAAGACAAACAATCCTTCTTCGTAAAAACAATAACAGAGTGGAACAAATTACCAGAAGAAGCGGTTTGCGCTAAAACAGTGGGGGCATTCAAATCAGCCCTGGACACTTTGATTCATAAAAACTAATCGCACATTCTCCCTGTCGCATTAAAACAAGAAGTGGGTACTTCACGCGGAGACGTATAAATACAGATACAGACCTTGTCAGACCGGATGACCGACACTTTCCATAACTTTCACAGCTAGGACAGATTCACCAATAGGGAGACAATCTCCATATCGAGGGAATGTCTCCCAATCGGGTGTCACATTCTTTAAAATGAGTAGTTACATGTAATATTTACAAATGTGTATCCAGATCGGGAGACTATCTCCTTTCAGGGTGACAGTTACCACATTAGGAGACAATTAATGAAAAGTCTCCTCATCAGGAGACAACTGTATTTGTTTACATTTGAAAATATTTTTCTTTGGATCTGACACCAGAAAGTGTGTGCTCCACTGAGGCACTCGGACCAGGGATGGGGTGAATGTGTAATTAACATTCTTCTCTTTCTTCCCAATAACTGTAGGGCTCCTCTAGACGATAAATGAACTGTGATTGTACAAGGATAGCGCGAGGCTTAAACAAAAAGAAGCTTAAACAAGATAGAAACATTATCTATGCATATATAATTACATATAGTGAGTTATTTTCAGGAGAGTCTTGAACATGTCCCAGGGTCTTGGATGAAAGCTGTGATTGTCTGGGTGGGGAATTTGTTCCATAGTTGAATGGCTAAAAGTGTTTCTATACAGGTCTTTACGGCAGGATGGTTTCAGATAGCTCATGGTTCTACCTGGCTCTAGAGTGATTGTTGCTGGATTCAGATACTAGTCTGTTGGTATGTCTGTTAAATAACTAGATGGTAGATACAACCTCGAACCTTGTGTACACATCAGTATTAACAAGTCTGGCGTTAGAACATCACTGTTGAAAAGAAGGCCAGCCTAAAGTGGCAATCATCTGACCAGTACTTATCATTGCACTGAGCCATTACGCCTTTACATCCTAGGGGCAGCTAGTGATTTTCCTCTTCAGGAAAATGAGAGAGTTTATGGCCTTCTTGATCACATTGTCTACATCTTTTTTCCAGAGCAGCTTCTTGTGAATAGTGTTAACCCCGAGGTACCTTCCATCTGGTACATTTTCCAGCTGATGGCCATGCAACAAAAATGTTTGTTCGATTGGATTCGACGTTGTACTTTCTGGAGATTGCGGATGGTAGTGAGAGTGGTTGACTGTGAATCATATGAAGAAAAGGGTTGTTTTTATTGTGGAGCTGAAATGAGTATACAAATAGAAAATGTACAAGTTGTGGAAGGCAGTGTGTATATGAAAAAAAAATTGACATGGGTAAAATATCAATGTAGGGAAGAAAATGCTGATTTATAACAAGTACTAGCTTCTCCTCTTGCCTTAACAGTTTCTGTGTTGTATTGTGCACAAGTCCTACCTCTGTGACTGTCACTATCCATTTTGTTGTCTGCAACAGCTTTTGAATTGAATAAAGCTTAAAAAGAAATGTAACAAATCTCAATTTGATCTATTAAAGCTACAGATGAATACCTTACAAATGGCAACATAATTATGATGAAGATTGGAAGTTGGACTTTAACCCTTTCCCAAACGGCAAATATTGGAGTGTTTTGATTTGAATATGCTGCAGGCAGAAATATTCATGTTGGTATTGATAGGATTTGCTTAAAATAAAGCACAGAAAATATTGCGGCAAAAGGAGAAAATGCTGATCATCAGCATTTTCTTCTTTTAACTCAATGTTTTCCCAAGCCATTTCCGTCAAAAACATGTCTTCATTGGGAAAGGGTTAATGCGATGAAATGATACCAGTTAGAGTATTTTCTGCATCTAATGGATGAAAAGGAGCATAGAAGTGAAAACTGGATGGCCACTTTAACAGATGAATTAGCAAATATGGCAGATGAATATATGCCTTTAGAACTGCAATTCTGAGAGATAACTTTCCGCAGTCGTTTTCTTATTTGCTTCAGTATATTATATTTGCTAATCTGCAATGGTTTGAAAGCAGTTAAAGTCAAAAATGTTATCATCAATCTTGTTAAATTCTATTTTGTGATTTCATTGTTGGTATATCTTGACATTGACTGTTTCTAACCTTTTTGAAAAAGATGTCTGTCTAGATCTCATATCAATTATAAACTACTAAGGTATTGGTGTCTAGGGCTAGGAATACCTAAAACGATGTATTTATGAATGGCCGCTTTAGAATTGATCAAATATTAATAGATACAATTTGCAAAATACTTGACAGGCAAAATAATTGACATCAAAAGTAGAATCATTTATGTTATAGGACAAAAGAAATTATATATGGAAGGGAAGGAAGAGTTGCTTAATGTTTTCCTGAATTATTTCTTCCAGGGATGTATAAACTTGCAGGGACAATTGTGGGCCAAGCCTTTGAGCCGCTGGCCATTTGTTCTCAAAGATGGCCCCTCAATCTCAACCTATGAGCCAAAGTGTCCCACATAATATATTCTTGGATGTAGAAATGACATATAAATATACACTGAAAGTCGTGCAATTATAGTCTTTTGTCATGATTGGCATCCAGTAGAATACATGATGTATCCTGGCTTTTTGCCCAGATTTTTCTACTAGTAGACCTTTGGCAGGTCTATGAGCCAAAGTTCCAAATAAATTACTGAAGTGAACAAGGTTTTGTCTAGGAAAGGATTATTTTGGTGAATCATTTTAACAATATTTGTGTTATTCCAATCCTTTCAATTGTTTACAGTTAGCCAATGTAAACAGTAGAACCAGCTTATCATTTTAGTAACCAAGAGAACAGGTGGACAGACATTTTGGCCACAGACGTTTTGGCCACAATATTTTACAAGGTAGGACCTTTTGGCCAAATTTTCTTTAAGAAAATGGAATTGAACCAATTAAATTTATTTCGTAGTTGTACTTTTAGACATTTTGATGCTAAAATTGATATACCGTATTTATTTTTTTTAAAATTTGATGCTCTTGTTTACTCAATTTATACAGAAAATACTCTCCCTTTTGGCCAACAAAATATAAATATAAGTTTATATGAAAATAAATATAAGTTTCTATGAAAAATGGGATAATATATGCAGGGTTTTCAATAAGATTTGAAGTAGGAGGCTGAAAAGGTACAGTAGGAGGCATGGGAGTCCTTTCCCAAGCAGGGGTAATAGAGACAGTACCACTTATAAAACGATTATAGGCGGCAGAAATTTGATTTAAGACGGTCATTTTGGCCGCCTGCCGCCTCTTAATGAAAACCCTGTATATGAACTTTTTAACCATAAAATGAAATAGAATCTTCAGTCTTTAAGAATGTAAAGAAAATGCAGGCCACATTTGATGACATATAATTTAACCCTTTCACTGCCATAGGCGACTTTTGTCGACGAGGGGTTTCTGCCATAGGCGACTTTTGTCGACAAATTTATGGGGACGAGTACCAACAACATAAAAAAAAAAAAAAAAAATTATTTCATAAATTACCTTTAAATTTTGGTCACATATAGGTGCTTCATTTGTCTGTATGTGCTGAAAATTTGAAAGGAATCCATCAAATGAGTCAAAAGTTATAAATGCATGTTTTTGTGAACAGGGTATCGAAATTTCTTCGAATTAATTCAGCGGTTAGAAACACGTTTTTAAAAAATATTTGGCAGTGAAAGGGTTAAAAAACTCTTTCTTTTTTTTTTTAAGAAAGCATTGTTGACAATGAAAAAATTCTTGAAAAATGCAATTTTTTGATTTTCTTCAATGCTTTCTTTTTTCATTACGGAGCTTGGAAAGTTTATTTTTGTATGAAGGGCACACTTTTAGATTGGTTAGATTTCAAAGTAATAGCTGATGACATTTTCTCAAAAGAGAAGCACCCTACTTTTTTTTATTTTTATCAAAGTAGGCAGAACGAACTATAGAATATAATAAAAAATAAAGATACAAAAATAAAGATATTTGTCTTTTTTATTCATGAATAACAAGATTTTTGGAGTTTTTGAAAAGATCTTGTACATCTTTATTTGAAATTCAATACCTCGATTTGACTTGAAGTCTTGAGCATCGGCGAAAATAATGGGGTACCACGAGTCTGTGGGCCGTTAACCCTTTCCCAAACAAGACCTGGTTTTGACGTCCCTAATAGAAATAGTTTTGGAAAATATTGAAACAAAAGAAGAAACTGCTGATAACCAGCAGTTTCTCCTTTTGCCTTAATATTTTCTGTGCTATATTTTACACAAATCTTATCTTTAATACTATCCATTTTGTCATTTGTGGCAGTTTTTGAAGCGGATCACCCTAAAATTTTGTCGTTTGGGAAAGGGTTAAGGCCCTCAAAGATGGCCGACGTGCATGAATTGATGGACATTATTTGCTAAGAAACTTGAAAATATGGTACGATTTCTTAACATTTCAAAGGATTTTTACAAGATTTATCATTAACGAGACGTTTGGCGAGTTGTAGCTCAAGATCGCATCGGTGAAAGTATCTAACCCATCGGATAACCCCCCTCGAAATTTCCCGCTTGACAAACTCGTTTTTATGCGAAAATGCGCAAAGAAAGCACTTTTTGCGCGTGGGCTGATCTTCAGGGGTACCCCCATTGAAGCAATTTTGTTGTCCCTAAATCCGGAGAATGTATCCCGATCGGGGTACAAATGAAGGAGTATTTTCGGCTCAAATGTCACTCGATCGGGTGACGTCCCCCGATTGGGAGATTGTCTCCGTATTGGTGAATCTGCCCTAGCTGTTTCAGGAAGTCTGCAACTGGATCTCAGGGTGTCCGATCACGTAAAAATGTACGTGAATCACGCAGGATCAACAAAAATCACATACTACTTTTTCACCCAAAACGTCCAAGAAC